>SKCR01015589.1:0-132599 GCA_019454045.1 Zanthoxylum bungeanum
AATAGTGAATTCGCTCGGCGTAATCATTTATTACGACGCAACGGAAAATTTGCTATTAGGAATTAGCGAACCCGAGCCCGAGTGTTGTGATTATGAGCGCATTCATATTTCGAATTTGAGTGCGGCCAACGCAAGTCACGTCAAGCGTCAAATCATTAGTACATCAAGCGTCAATCATTCGTCACATCAAGAGCGTCAAATCAATGTCACTTTGAGTGATGGATTGATTGATTGATGAGTTGATTGATTGATTGAGTGATGACACACATCAAGTCACTTTATATAAAGTCAATGAACAGTGATGTGTTTTGGTGAATAGTGTAAGTTGGGTATGACATTTACCTTGTTATTTATATTGAATTTGGTAATTGTTTTAATATATTTTCTTGGAAAATATATATAAAGCATTTTGGAAAATGCTTTGAAACTTAACAATTTTTCCTCCATTTCTCTCTCAATCCTCACGCCCAAAGGGCTCTCTTTCTTCTTCAATTTCAGCTCACTGCCTGGAGCAATAGGGGAGCAAAAGTGTGTTTTTGTTGCAAAACAACAAGGCTTAGACACTACGAGACTTGCGAAGGTGTTAGGGGGTTCACCCATGAGGCGAGCGATCTTCGACAAAGCTTGGAGCTTGACGAAATGGACCAAATTTGAAGCCAAAAACAGTGAAGTAAATTCCACTGCAGTTCACGCCCATTGCAGTGAGGATTTAAAGTTTGTTGGTTGCCGCATCTCTCAACCGATCACATGTGAGTATTCCGCGACCTCCTTGGATGTATTCAATACATGTATTTCATTGCTTGGGTGATCTTGGACCTAGATAAAACCTAACGGAGAGGTCCCTATGATTTGTTCCTGGGAGAAGAATGATATGAGACAGTATCAGTCCACGAAGGATAAATCATTAAATATCCCTAGTCATAGTATTATCGAGATTGGGACATCGATAAATACGTAAAAGACTAGTATTACACTTGTTCACGTTTGTGAGACCACAACGGCATAGTTCTCATATATTTGGGTATAGGATACTCATGCAAGGTGTAATAGGAGGTTGTGTTTACCGATGGTACGGGAAACAGCTTCGCTCTGATAAGACCCCATCGAATTCCATTGGTAGTATGACTATGTGTCTATGGAAATCTGAAATCAGGGTAGGTGTATTTGGTCTTAACCTGAGACTTGCACCGCTAAACTTACGACAATCAATATACTTTGGTTGAGGTCGTCCAGGGCTTTTAACCAGGTTCTGTGTACGCCACTATTGGGTATATGAGAATCGTAGTGTGTTGGGTGTGATGTCAAGATGGAAGTGTCACTCCAGTCATATGGAGATGATGGTCACGTAGGATACGGGACTGGTTCTCTTAATGCTGTGTGAGCCATCGGGATAATATGACTTGGTCATATTATTCGATATAGATAGAGTCTAGTCACCAGACATCAGACATGTGCTTCGTACGGGGGCAGACACATTCCCAGCCCCAGGCTAGCACGGATCATCTGATACTGGACAGAAATACGCAATACTACGGTATACTACGCTTGATATAGATCCTTATTCCTGTAAGGATGTTTCTGGAGAATTGGGAAGGCATGGCACTTTGCTAGAGGCAAACCTGTGTTGTAATTCGGTATAAATGTTGTAACGATGGTACGTACGTGTTCAGATAGTCTGACAACGAATTTACTGCCACATATCGGGGATCTCATGGGTCGATTCCCAAAGATTCACCGATGACGTATAAACTCGCACTCTAAATTAATCTGGGATAATTTGAAGAGAGAGAAAATTAATCTGGGATTAATTGCGGAGATATTTATCTGGGATAAAATATCATTAAAGAGAGATAACGGTTAATTTGGAATTAATCATGAAATTAATATATTTGATATATTAAACGAATTAGATTTCGACGCATAATTAAAATTAGATTTTTAATTCGGGCGAACGAATTAATTTAGAATTAATTCGTTAGCGACGTGACTAGTGACTTCGCTAGGCGTAATCATTTAACTACGACGCGACGGAAAATTGTTAATTAGGAATTAGAGAACCCGAGCCCGAGAGTGATTGCGAGCGCATTCGCATTTCGAATTCGAGTGCGGCACGCAAGTCACATCAAGCGTCAAATCACTAGTCGCATCAAGTGTCAAATGACATGTGATTGATTGATGTGATTGATTGATTGAAAAGACAACTTGTCACTTTGAGTGATATAAGTTGTTGGAATAGTGAAGTGGTGGAAAGTAAAATCTTTGACTTGTGAAAGCCAAATTTCATTTACCTAATATATTTTGGAAAATATATAAGGGTAATGATTAAACTTTTCTAAAAACTTAACACATTCTCTCTTCCTCTCATCTCTCTCATTTCTCACGCCCAAGTGGCAAAAAAACACTCACTGGTTTGCATCAAAACCGTGAGCAGTAGGGAGGCTTGGAGTGAGAATTTGTGGAAAAATCTCAAGTGCTAGCACACTTACGAGACATGCGAAGGTGATAGGGAAGCTCACCCATGAGCCGGGAATCGTTTGACGAAGCTTGGAGCTCAAAATATGGAGGTAAAACCGAAACCAGTGAGCTCAAAAACTGCACTGCAGTTCACGCCAATCCAGTGAGCATTTTGGAGTTTCGTTGCTTGCCGCGCGCTCAACCGATCGAGTGTAAGTATTCCGCAACTTCTTCGATGTGTATTCGCAAATGTTTTCATGCTTATATGATCTTGGACCTAATTAGAAACCAACAATGGCATCAAGAGCCTAGGTTTGAGTATGAAAAATTTAGGGCTTAAAATTTGGGCAATTGATTTTGAGCATGATTTTGTGAAATTGGATGATGAATATGCTTAAACATGTTTGTATTGAATGTTGATTGTTCAATTTCATGAAATTGATTGGAATAATTTTCCCTAAAAATATTGTGTTGGCCGATCAATGTTAGGTTTTTGGATAATCATGGGATTTTTCATTTTGATTCATTGGATGAGTTGGAATGAAGTTGATAATGTTAATTTGAAATAATTGGATTGAATTTTGAATTGAAAAAAATCCCCAAATACCTTATGTTGGCCGAATAATATAGCCCTAAATGTCTTGGATTTTTTTTTTTTGTAATCATTGGATGAGTTAGAATCAATTAGGATGATGATTAATGTCGATTGTGAGTTTAATTGGATTGAAACCGAATCGGACAAAATTATCCCTCCTTGGCGAGACATGTGAGCATGAATTGGGTTTGATTTTTCAAAATGTGTTGGACATGTAATGATGATGATAAGCATGATTAATTGGACAAATTTGTGTTTTAGAAATGTTAATTTGGGTAATTAATCATGTTATACACTTTGGTAATTAAATTGGAAATTTGGAATTTGTTAATTTAATTATTGGGCCTAATTTTGGAAATTGGACTTTTAAGTTGTTATGGGCTTGTTGGGCTTTGTTGTACAAAGTTGGGTTAGGAAAAATTGGTTGGATCCAATTGGGCCCAAAACCGCCACCATAAAGCCCAAATGCGACTTAATGGACTTAAAGTTTAATTGGGCCTAATGGGCCAAAATTGATTTATGGGTTTGTGGGGTAACTCCCGGATTGGACTTTGGTTTTTCGGTTTGACCCGAGTTGACCAAAAGTCCACGCCTCAAGAAATCAATTAAAAGCCCATTGGACTTTAATTAAATTGACGTGGACGTTTATCGGGCTTTGAGACCCGTTGCGATTAAATTTGGAATTTAAGTCGTAAAAGTTCATAATTAAAGTGTAGTATTTAATTTGAAATTAAATAGCGAATTAGAATTGAATGCATATTAAATTGGATTTAATGATGTAGTTTAATTTAATTAATGAATTCATACTTTGAGTACTTATTCGCAAAGACGAGTTTAACTCGCACAAAATCAAATCGTTGTTTGAACATTGGATGATCACTAATTATCAGATTAATTAATTTGATTAGATTGATTGATAACATGCTTGTGTGAATACATGGTTTGATGAATGAATAATGTATATATATCGGATGGATATTAGTCGGGTGGGACAATTTTAGAAATTGTTGTAATAAATTCGATTTATTAATTGGACCTGCGTGTCCAGCCTTATTACCTCTCTCATTTCTTTGTATTCTCTTCTCACCTATTCCCCTCAATGTAAATGAGGTTTCTTTAGAAGTGTAGTGTAACGGGTAGAAGTAATACTTGTGCTAGCGGGAGAGAGAAAGAGATAGATTTGATCTAGGATCAATGTGTTAAGAATCCATCCGCATATCATTATTATTTTACATACGCGCTTTATTATGTGTTTAGAATGCATGTTTAAGGGTGTATGATGATGAGACCTTAACAAAGATAATAAATTGGTTGCCAATTTGCACTCGAAAAACCCTCGCAATTATTAAGCGTCATTCCTTCCATTGAGTGATTCTCACTCAAGATCCGAGACGGCATTGGTTGTTGGCCGAAGTCAAGGCCTTTGTCTGTCGAAGATGTGTTTGAATCACGAAGGCTTTGTTACATGTCAGTGTCATGTCCAAGTCGTGTTTTGTTGGCCAAAGTCAAGACCACTTCTTGTCCATCGACAATGATTACGAAGCTTTCCATGGTCAATGGGTCGCGCTTGACTGGGATCACTAAGTTTGTTGTGCCAAAGCGAAGGCTTAGTTGATTCAGAGGAAATAGGTTAGGTAATACATTGGATGTATTGGCATATATAAGATATATGTTTCGGACTTGGATGTCCCCCTACCGGATCTAGGAATTGGATCGGATCCAATTGATCTTAGAGATCTACCTAGTTAATTATCATACAATTTGTTGGCCAAAGTCAGATTGTGTGATATTTAACGGGATCCTAGCCCACTAGGAAACGCGATTTCCCGAGTACTCGACAGAGGGTTAGAGGCTCGCCGAAAAATAGTGGGAGGCAAGAATGGAATTTGCAATATTCGTTCAATTACTCGCCATACGCGCTCAAACAAATATCACTCTCACTCGTCAAATAAATTAAAAGTATTAGTTGGACTAATATTTAAATTGTTGTTTTAAATAAATGGACTATATTCAAACTATTCATTTATAGTTGATTTTATAATTGGATTATAGAAATCATATAAATGAATTTAATCTATTAAAGTATAGTTGATTATATAGTTGGACTATAGTAATCATTATATTAAATAGTACCTAAATCGATGATTAAATAGTTGGACTATTAAAATCAAGATAAAATTGAAAGATTGTCATTTACAACATAATCCTGGGGAAATTGTATTTAAATGGTTTAATTTTCAAATTGGGAATAAATTTCAGGATGGTCCTGGAAATATAATAAGTTATTTTATTTGATAAAATAATATATTAAGCCTAAGCCCGGAGTTAAGCAAACAGTAGAGCATAATCTTGGGAAGATTATGTGATGATAACTTAGTGCTTAATCCATTATACTTATCGCAGTAGACTCATTAATTTCTGAATCAGAACTAAGGATTATATCCTTAAAGTATGATGACGAAATTGAAGGATCTTCATAGATATTTTATTAGAGATCTTAGAAGTACTTAATTGCAATTATAACTCTGGAGAGTTAATGACTATTCTCAAGGAGACAAAGTCAAAACTTTGCAATAAGGCAAGTAGCGCAAGGCGCACCTTACTTCGATATTCTAGAAGGCCAAGGCTTGGCCAAAAGCTTCTGGGGTGTTGAAACCGGAGGAAAATGAAAAATCATTATGATCTTCTGGGAAGATAAATGACATATCCCAAAATGTCTCTAATGTGGCAAACGGGATCGCGGAAGCGTGACTGCCGTTTGGACAAAGCAGACATGAAGGAATTGAAGACGAGCAAGCTCTGACTTCAAATATGTTTGTCAAAATTATGTTCACTACTAGTATTAAAATTGGATTTTAGATACTTAGTGTGGTACATAAATATATATTGAAGTTCAGAATATGCTGTGAGCAGGATACTGACTTCAGTTTAGATTTAATCTGCGAATTGTAACGGGACGAAAGTCGCTATTTTTAACCGTGGATACCTAAGTTTAGGAACTACCTTCGGGTGTGTACCTAAATTTGGAAATGTTATAATGTAACTAGTTTGACTAGGAACATTATCTCTATATCAGTGTTTGACCTGCTGCGGGTGAACCTTTATATTTTAGAACACTAAAGTGTTTTATTATATAAAGATGATATTGAGATAAACACATAGATGTGAATAACAGCATTTATATTTTGAATATAAATAATATCTCAATATATAACATGACAAATAAATAGCTCAACTGATTTGATCAGAAGAAACTTAATTGTAGTATTGATGTCTGGGACACAATTAAACAAGAATCGTATATCCACACTTTCGAGAGAGAGTGGACTATAGGACTGATTTGATTCTATTCAAATAAAGTCTACGAATCTAGTTTATTGGGCAAAGTGCCTAAAACACTATTTACTTGGTAAAAGTGTAAATGCCACATATCTGTTAACCCTAGTTCATAGTGAAGCAAGGGGGGCCCATATCTAGCTAGGCTAGAAGTGGATATAAAATTTCGTGACCTTACGGATGTGGCATCGCGTTATGGTTATGTGTTTCTTTTGAAGAACACAAATCGGAAACTTTTAGTTTCGACACGAAATAGACAACAGATCGGCTATAGTATTAAACCGTTACGGTAAGACCGTAATGGAAAATACTTAAGCAATAAGTTTCTTACATACTTGAAAGAGTAAAGTATTCTTTCAATGAGGACTCCTCCCGGAACACGTCAGTTTGACGATGTGTCCGAACTGAGTAACCGAATCTTGTTGGACATGATATGGTTAATCATGAGTCGCTCTGAGCTACCATTTCCTTCAATGGATAAGCTTTAACAGTGCAAGAACTTATTTAGAATAAGTTCCATTATAATCTGTTAGACAGATTTCATATTAAATATGAACAGGAAAAGAAACCGGGTTTCTCATTCCTGATAATTTGGGTGTGCTTGGCATATGTTTGGATGATGCCAAAACTAGAACCCAAATTGGATAAGTGCCAATTGCAGGTTATCCTAGGGATACCATAAGTATTGTACTTATAAATCTCACATGAGAACAATTAGATTGTTGCTCACCATGCTTTTCCTAAGAGGAATACCGATATGCAGTGGTAAGTGGGAGGATAGTAAAACTCGATGAAAATCGGAGTAATACTTTTAATGGCACCGAGTCCTTAATGGAACATAAATAGTTCATCAATGATGAAACTATAACATTATCTTCGTATACACAAGAAAAACGTATGTCGGAGAGAGTCAGAAAACAACCTGGGGTATGGGTTTCTGATATCACCTCATAAAGATGTCTATCTTATTGAGGTATTCCAGCTGACTACGTATGAGGTAGTGATACAAGGTATCGACTCCTTATTATGACAAAGTGTCATGAATCCAAAATGGATTCCATGTATATCAACCAAGTTTGGATACTAGTTGATGTACCGAAAGGCATTGTGCCTATTGGTACTTTATCAGTCTTCAAGGAAGACATACATGGATGGCGACATACCAATGTATAAAGCTAGGCTTTTACGGAAAGGTATCGTTATCAACATTGTGTTGACTACGATTCAAACTTTTATCTGTTACCATGGTAAATCCATTTGGATAATGCTTGCTAAAGCTGCATGTTTCATGTATGAAATATGTCAACTTAATGGGAAAATCGCTTTCCTGAAAAGGAAACCTTTTGGAGGATGTTTATAACATCCTGACGGTTTTGTCGTACCAAAACTAGCAAACAAGGTTTGCGGGTTAATCGATCCATGTTTGGATTGGAGCAAGCATAGGTTCTTGGATTTATCGTTTTGATGTAATCATAATGGTTTATGATTTAATTCAAAACGAAAATGATTCTTGTGTATATAAGAGGGTTAGTGGGAGCGCACTGACAGTGGCTGTCCTATAAAATAATGATAATATCATTTCTTGGAATGATATTCCCAAAATAACAATCGGTGAAAGCTTGGCTTCGAGAAACTTCTCCGTAGAATTCTGGGAGAAAACAACCTTTATTCAGGAAAAAAGATCTACTGGGATAGATTAAGTTGTTAGAACTCTCCGAGAAATCGTACATTAAAAATGTATGTGACCTGGTGTCTCATACGCTTTGAGCATATGATTCACAAACAGGCCAATCCGAGTAATAGTCACTGGATTGATGTTAAGAACATCCGTTAGTATCTTAGAGAACTAAGGATGCTGTCTTAGTCTATGGAGAATAAGAACTTGAAGTGGCTGGGATCCCTGTAGCAAGTTTCCTAACCGATAAAACGACTATAAGTCGCAAATGGTACTGTACAGTTTGAATAACGGTACAGTGAGCTGGAAATCTTCCAAGCAAGATACTGTTACCGAATAAACAACAAATGCGGGTTAATTGCAGCAGTTGAGGCAGCAATAGAAGCCTTCTGGGTCGATAAATAAATCTAATTAGAATAGATATAATTCTGTTAGCGGCTGAGCTAGGCGTCAGTATAGGCTAAAGAATTAATGGTCTCATCAACGATCCAGATATATACTTCGATATTTATCTCATTCGTTCGGATCATGCATCGTGGCGATGTGATGATCGAATAAATCACATCAGACAATAATCATGCAAATCCGCTGACGAAAGTATTTCTCAACAATTTGAGCCAACCGTACATAGTTCGGGTGTCAAGCACTCGAGTGACTGGCTATAGGCCAAGTGGGAGATTGTTGGACAATTATGACCCATAGCGTCACTATTTGTACAAATCATGGTGTTGTTGTACAAATTAACTATGTGACAAAGGAGATTGCACTCTTATCATTTGTGATTAGATCACCTAGATGTATAAATGATGAGAGGTCCCTATGATTTGTTCCTGGATGGAGAATGATATGAGACAGTATCAGTCCACGAAGGATAAATCATTAAATATCCCTAGTCAGAGTATTATCGAGATTGGACATCGATAAATACGTAAAAGACTAGTATTACACTTGTGCGCATTTGTGAGAGCACAACGGCATAGTTCTCATATATTTGGGTATAGGATACTCATGCAAGTGTAATAGGAGGTTGTGTTTTACCGATGGTACGGGAAACAGCTTCGCTCTGGATAAGACCCCCTCGGAATTCCATTGGTAGTATGACTATGTGTCTATGGAAATCCGAAATCAGGGTAGGAGTATTTGGTCTTAACTTGAGACTTGCACCGCTAATACTTATGACAATCAATATACTTTGGTTGAGGTCGTCCAGGGCTTTAACCGGTTTTGGGTACGCCAATATTAGGTATATTGAGAATCGTAGTGTGTTGGGTGTGATGTCAAGATGGAAGTGTCACTCCAGTCATATGGAGATGATGGTCACGTAGGATACAGGACTGGTTCTCTTAAGTGCTGCAGCCATCGGGATAATATGACTTGGTCATAGTTATCCGATATATAGACTAGTCACCAGACATCCGACATGTGCTTCGTACGGGCAGACACATTTCCAGCCCCAGGCCTAGCACGTGCTCATCTGATACTGGACAGAAATACGCAATACTACGATATACTACGCTTGATATAGATCCTTATTCCTGTAAGGATGTTTCCAGAGAATTGGGAAGGCATGGCGCTTTGCTAGAGGCCAACCCTGTCTTGTAATTCGGTATAAACGTAGTACGAGGTACTTACGTGTTCGGATAGTCCGACAACCGAATTTACTGCCAACATATCCGGGGATCTCATGGGTCGCTTCCCAAAGATTCACCGATGACGTATAACTCGCACTCTAAATTAATCTGGGATTAATTTGAAGAGAGGGAAAATTAATCTGGGATTAATTGCGGAGATATTTTATCTGGGATAAAATATCATTAAAGAGAGATAACGGTTAATTTGGAATTAATCGTGAAATTAATATATTTGATATATTACACACGAAATTAGATTCAACGCATAATTAAAATTAGATTTTAATTCGGGCGAACGAATTAATTTAGAATTAATTCGTTAGCGATGTGAATAGTGACTTCGCTAGGCGTAATCATTTAATTAAGACGCGACGGAAAATTCGTTAATTAGGAATTAGCGAACCCGAGCCGAGAGTGATTGCGAGTGCATTCGCATTTCGAATTCGAGTGCGGCACGCAAGTCACATCAAGCGTCAAATCATTAGTCGCATCAAGTGTCAAATCACATGTGATTGATTGATTGAAAAGACAACTTGTCACTTTGAGTGATATAAGTTGTTGGAATAGTGAAGTGGTTGGAAAGTAAAATCTTTGACTTTGTGAAAGCCAAATTTGTGTATATACCTTTAATATATTTTGGAAAATATATAAGGTAATTGATTTACACTTTTCTAAAACACTTAACACATTCTCTCTTCCTCT
Organism: Zanthoxylum bungeanum; assembly: GCA_019454045.1. Classification (NCBI taxonomy): domain Eukaryota; kingdom Viridiplantae; phylum Streptophyta; class Magnoliopsida; order Sapindales; family Rutaceae; genus Zanthoxylum; species Zanthoxylum bungeanum. Next base: position 10,394 of record SKCR01015589.1, read on the forward strand.
CATCTATCTCATTTCTCACGCCCAAGGGGCAACAAAAACACTCACTGGTTTGCATCAAAACCGTGAGCAGTAGGGAGGCTTGGAGTGAGAATTTGTGGCAAAATCTCAAGTGCTAGCACACTTACGAGACATGCGAAGGTGATAGGGAAGCTCACCCTGTGGATAATATGACCCATAGCGTCACTATTTGTACAGATCATAGTGTTGTTGTATAAATTAACTATGTGACAAGGAAATTACACTCTCATCATTTGTGATTAGATCACATTAGATATATAAATGAAGAGAGGTCCATATGATTAGTTCCTGTATTGAGATGATATGAGACAGTATCAGTCCACGAAGGATTAATCATTAAATATCCCTAGTCGTAGTATTATCGAGACTGGACATCGATAATGCGGAATAGGCTAGTATTGCACTTGTGCGCGTTGTGAGGGCACAACAACATAGTTCTCATATATTTGGGTATTGGATACTCATGCAAGTGCGATAGGAGGTTGTGTTTCACCGATGGTATGGGAAACAGCTTCGCTCTGGATAGACCCTTCGGAATCCCATTGGTATTATGACTATGTGTCTATGGGAGTCCGACATCAGGGTAGTGTGTATGGTCTTAACCTGAGACTTGCACCGCTAATGCTTACGACAATCAATATACTTTAGTTGAGGTCGTCTATGACTCTAACCGGTTCTGTGTACGCCAATGCTGGGTATATTGAGAATCGTAGAGTATTGGGTGTGATGTCAAGACGGAAGTATCACTCCAGTCATAGTGGAGATGATGTCACGCAGGATACGGAATTAGTGCTCTTAAGTGCTGGCCGGCCATCGGGATATTATGACAAGGTCATGTATATCCGATTATAGAGACTAGTTACCAGACATCCGATATGTGCTTCGGACGGGGCAGACACTTATCCAGCCCCAGCCCTAGCACGTGACTATCTGATACTGGGCCGATATACATAATACTTGGTATACTACGCTTGATATAGATCTTAAATATTCTTAGATGAATATGACCGGAGAATTGGGTAGACTTGGTGCTTTGCTAGAGCCAACCTTGTCTCGTAAATCGGTAGAACGTACTACTTGGTACGTACGTGATTCGGATACTCCGACGACCGTATTTACTGCCAACAACATCCGGGGATCTCATGGGTCGCTTCCCAGTGATCCACCGATGACGCATGACTCGCACATTAATAATCTGGGATTATATAGAAGAAAGAGAAAATTAATCTAGGATTAATTACGGAGATATTTTATCTGGGATAAAATATCGTCTAAAGAGAGAGAATGATTAATTTGGAATTAATCGGTAAATTAATATATTCGATATATTAAACGAAATTAGATTTCGACGCGGAATTAAAATTAGATTTTAATTCGGGCGAACGAATTAATTTAGAATTAATTCGTTAGGGACGTGAATAGTGAATTCGCTAGGCGTAATCTTTTAATTACGACGCAACGGAAAACTCGCTAATTGGGAATTAGCGACCCGAGCCCGAGTGTGATTGCGAGCGCATTCGTATTTCGAATTCGAGTGCGGCAACGCAAGTCACATCAAGCGTCAAATCATTCGTCACATCAATCGTCAAATCAAATGTCACTTTGAGTGATGTGATTGATTGATGTGATTGATTGATTGAAAGACACACATCACTTTATTAAAGTAAAATGAATAGTTGATGTGTGTGGTTGAATAGTGTAAGTTGGTGGGAGCATTTACCATTAATTATTTGACTTTTTATTTGGTAAATACTTTATATTTTTATGGTAATATATAAACCTTTTTGGAAAAGGTTTCACCAACCAATACACACTTTCCCTCCTCTCTTTCTCCATCATCATTCACGCCCAAATTGGCAGTAAAATGCTCACTGGTTTCTCTTGTTTTGGGCGTGAGTTTGGGAAGCAATGTGCTTGATTTTGTGGCAAAATCAAGAAGAGCTAGCACTCCGAGAGACTTGCGAAGGTGGTAGGGAAGTTCACCCATGAGTCGGGAACCATTCGACGAAGATTCGAAGCACAAAACTTGACTCAAAACTGAAACTGTCAAGGCAGTGGACTGCACTGCAGTTGCATTTTTGCAAGGGAAAAATCAATTTCGTTTGTTGCCGATTCGTCTCAACCGATCGATGTGAGTATTCCGCTACCTCCGTTGATGTGTTCACACATGTATTTCATTGCTTGTTTGATCTTGGGACCTAGACAAAACCTAACACACCCATGAGCCGAGAATCATTTGACGAAGCTTGGAGCTCAAAATATGGAGGTAAAACCGAAACCAGTGAGCTCAAAAACTGCACTGCAGTTCACGCCAATCCAGTGAGCATTTTGGAGTTTCGTTGATTGCCGCATCGCTCAACCGATCGATGTAAGTATTCCGCAACTTCGTCGATGTGTATTCGCAAATGTTTTCATGCTTATATTGATCTTGGGACCTAATTAGAAACCAACAAAAGGTTGAATCGTAATCAACACAATGTTGATAACGATACCTTTCCGCTAAAAGCCTAGCTTTATTCGTTGGTATGTTGCCTTCATGTATGTCTTATTTGAAGACTTATATAGTACCAGTAGGCACAATGCCGTGTGGTACATCAACTAGTGTCCAAACTTGTTGATTTACATGGAATCCATTTCGGACTCATGACACTTTGTCATAATAGGGAGTATCATTTCCTCATACGTAGTCAGTTGGTATACCGCAAAAGATTAACATCTTTATGAGGCGAGATCAGAAACCCATACCCCAGGTTGCTTTCTGACTCTCTCCGACATACGCGGTTCTTGTGTATTCAAAGATTAATGGTAATAGTTTCTTCCTTGATGAACTATCTGTGTTCCATTAGGAATCGGTGCCTGGAATAGTATTACTCCGATTTTCATCGAGTTTTACTATCCTCCCACTTACCACTGCATATCGGTATTCTTGTTAGGAATACCGCATGGTGAGCAACAATCTAATTGTTCTCTGGTGAGATGTATAAGTACAATACTTATGGTTTTCCTAGGATAACCTTCAATCGGCACTTATCCAATTTGGGTTCTAGTTTGGTATCATCCAAACATATGCCTAGCATACCCAAATATTCAGGAATGAGAAACCTAGTTTCTTTCTTGTTCATATCTAATATGATATCTGTCAAACAGAATTTATGGAACCTTATTCTAAATAAGTTCTTGTACTGTTAATGCTTATCCGTTGAAGGAAATAGTAGCTCAGAGCGACTCATGATTAACCTTATCATGTCAAACAAAATTCGGTTAGTCTTTTCGGACACACCGTCAAATTGACGTGTTCCGGAAGGAGTCCTTTTTGAAATAATACTATACTATTTCAAGTATATAAGAAACTTATTGCTTAAGTATTTTCCATTACGGTCTTACCGTGACGGTTTAATACTTTAGCCGATCTGTTTGTCTATTTCGCATCGAAACTTTAAAAGTTTCCGATTTGTATTTCAATGAATCACATAACCATAACGCGATGCCACATCCGTAAAGGTCACGAAATATTCATATCCACATCTAGCCTAGCTAGACATGGGCCCACTTGCTTCACTATGAACTAGGGCTAACAGATAGGTGGCATTTGCACTTTTACCAAGTAAATAGTATTATAGGCACTTTGCCCAATAAACTAGATTCGTAGACTTTATTTGATTGGAATCAAATGTGTCATAGTACCCACTCGTCGAAAGTGTGGATATACGATTCTTGTTTGATTGTGTCACAGACAACAATGCCACAATTAAGTTTCATCTGATCAAATCAGTTTGAGCTATATGTTTGTCATGTTTGAGATTTGTTTATATTCAAAATATAAATTATGTTATTCACATCTAATGTGTTTATCTCAATATCATCCTTATATAATAAAACACTTTAATGTTCTAGAATATAAAGGTCAATCCGCAACAGATTAAACACTGATATAAAGATAATGTTTCTAGTCAAACTAGTTACATTATAACAGTTTCCAAATTTAGGTACACACGTGAAGGTTGTTCCTAAACTTAGGTATCTACGGTTTAAACAGCGACAGTTGTCCCATTTTCAATTCGCAGATAAATCTCAATTGAGGTCAGTATCCTGCTCATAGCAGATTCTAAAAATCAATATAAATTTATGTACCACATTAAGTATTTGAAATCTAATTTTAATACTAGTAGTGAACATATTTATGACAATCATACTTGAAGTCAGAGCCTTGCTCGTCTTCAATTCCTTCATGTCTGCTCTGTCCAAACGGCAGTCACGCTTCCGCGATCCCGTTTGCCACATTTAGCAGAAATTTTGGGATATGTCATTTATCTTCCTAGAAGATTATAATGATTTTGCCTTTGCCTGTTTCAACACTCCAGAAGCCTTTGGCCAAGCCTTGGCCTTCTAGAATATCGAAGTAAGGTGCGACTAGCGCTACTTGCCTTATTGCAAACTTTGAATTTATCTCCTTGAGAATAGTCATTAACTCTCCAAGAGTTATTATTGCAATTTAGTACTTTTAAAATATAAGTATAGATTTATGAAGATCCTTCAATTTTAGTATCATACTTTAAGGATCTAATCCTTAGTTCTGATTCAGAAATTAAGGAGTCTACTACGACAAGCTAAATGGATTAAGCACTAAAGTTATCATTGCATGATCTTCCAAAGATTATGCTCTACTGTTTGCTTAAATCCGGGCTTAGGCTTAATATATTATTTTATCAAATAAAATAACTTATTATTTTCCCAATTTGAAAATTAAACCATTTAAATACATTTTCCCTAAGATTATGTATTAAACGTCAATCTTTCAATTTTATCTTGATTTTAATAGTCCAACTATTTGATCAACGATTAAGGTACTATTTATTATAATGATTACAATAGTCCAACTAATTAATCAACTATATTTAATAGATTAAAATCAATTATATTGATTACTATAATCCAATTATAAAATCAACTATTAATTGAAATAGTTTGAATATATAGTCCAACTATTTATTAAAACAACAATTAAATATTAGTCCAACTAACATTTAATTTATTTGACGAATGATATTTGTTTTGAGCGTGTATGGCAAGTAATTAAACGAATATTGCAAATTCAATTCTTGCCTCCCACTATTTTTCGGCGAGACTCTAACCCTCTGTCGAGTACTCGGGAAACCGTGTTTCCTAGTGGGCTAGGATCCCGTTAAATATCACACAATCTTGACTTTGGCCAACAAATTGTATGATAATTAACTAGGTAGATCTCTAAGATCAATTGGATCCAATCCAATTCCTAGATCCGGTAGGGGGACATCCAAGTCTGAAACATATATCTTATATATGCCAATACATCCAATATATTACCTAACCTTTTTCCTCTGAATCAACCTAGCCTTGGCTTTGGCACAACAAACTTAGTGATCTCAGTTAAGCGCGACCCATTGACCATGGAAAGCTTCGTAATCAATGTCGATGGACAAGAAGTGGTCTTGACTTTGGCCAACAAACCACAACTTGGACAAGACACCAATATGGAACAAAGATCTCGTGATTCAAACACATCCTTGACGGACAAAGGCCTTGAATTTGGCCAACAAGCTAATGCCATTCTCGGATCTTGAGTAAGAATCACTCAATGGAAGGAAAGGCGCTTAATATTGTTTGAGGGTTTTTCGCGTGCAAATTGGCAACCAATTTATTATCTTTGTTAAGGTTTCATCATCATACACCATTAAACATGCATTCTAAACACATAATAAAGCGCATATGAAAAATAAAGTAATAATGATATGCGGATAGATACTTTACACATTGATCCTAGATCAAATCTCTCACTTTCTCTCTCCCGCTAGCACAAGTATTACTTCTACCCGTTACACTACACTTCTAAAGAAACCTCATTTACATTGAGGGGAATAGGTGAGAAGAGAATACAAAGAATAGAGAGGTAATAAGGCTGGACACGCAGGTCCAATTAATAAATCAAATTTATTACAACAATTTCTAAAATTGTCACACCCATCTAATATCCATCCGATATATATTATTCATGCATCGCAACCATGTATTCACACAAGCATTCTATCAATCAATCTAATCCAATTAATTAATATGATAATTAGTGATCATCCAATGTTCAAACAACGATTTGATTTTGCTCGAGTCAAACTCGTTTTTTTTGCGAATAAGTAATCAAAGTACGAATTCGCGAATTAAATTAAACTACATAATTAAATCCAATTTAATATGCATTCAATTCTAATTCGCTATTTAATTCCAAATTAAATATTACACTTTATTTACGAACCTTTACGACTTAAATTCCAAATTTAATCGTTACGGGTCTCAAAGCCCGATTAACGTCCAACGTCAATTTAATTAAAGTCCAATGGGCTTTTAATTAATTTCTTAAGGCGTGGACTTTTTGTCAACTCGGGTCAAACCGAATAACCAAAATCCAATCCGGGAATTACCCTATAAGCCCATAAATCAATTTTGGCCCATTAGGCCCAATTAAACTTTAAAGGTCCATTAAGTCGCATTTGGGCTTTATGGATGAGATTTTGGGCCTAATTGGATCCAATCAATTTTTCCTAAACCCAACTTTGTACAACAAAGCCCAATAAGCCCATTTACAATATTAAAGCCCAAATCCAATTTTAAGGCCCAATTAATTAAATACAAAAAATCCAATTTCACATTTAATTAACCTAAAGTGTATATCATGATTAATCACCCAAATTAACATTTCTAAAACATCAATTTATATAATTAATCATGCTCATTTTCATCATCACATGTCCAACATATTTTGATTAAAATCAAACCCAATTTTACATGCTAATTGACTCTCGGCAATTTGGGGATTTAAAGTCCGATTCGAATTCAATCCAATTAATTCCACAATCGACATTAAATCATATTCCCGAATGATTTCCAACACATCCAATGATCAAAAATCAAAAATCCCAAGACATTATAGGGCTTCTAACTTTCGGCCAAGCTAAGTATTTTGGGGGAAAATGTTCCAAACAATTTTTCAACAAATTGATCCAATCAATCATCATATAAAACACATTCAAGCATACTTAATCATCCAATTTCATAATTCATGCTCAAAATCAATTTTACCCAAATTTTAAGCCCTAAACATTTAATGCTCAAACATTGCTCTAGATGCCATTGTTGGTTTCTATTAAGGTCCCAAGATCAATAATAAGCATGAAATATGTGCGAATACAAATCAACGAAGTTGCGGAATACTCACATCGATCGGTTGAACGACGCGGAGACGAACAAAACTCAAAATTCTGCTCCTTGTGCATTCGGCAGTTGCAGTTCACAGCTCACTATTTTGGCTCGGTTTTGGTCCTTCGTCAAGCTCCAAGCTTCGTCGAACGATTCCCGGCTCATGGGTGGACTTCCCTATCCCCTTCGTATGTCTCGTAGGTGTGCTAGCACTTGTGATTTTGCCACAAGATCCCAATATTGGCTTCCCACTGCTCACGGTTTTGAGAGAAAACAAGTGAGGTTTTTGCCCCTTGGGCGTAAAGAGAGATAGAAGAAAGAGAGGAGAGAGAGATGTGTGTGAGAGATGGAAAGTGTAAAAGTGAATAAATGATTTCTAAAATCATTTACCATATACAATTTTTGATTTCAAAAATCAAGCCATAAATGGCTCCAACCACCTCCATCAACTTACATCAAGTCACATCACTCAATCAAGTTGTCAAGTCACATCACTCAAAGTGACATTTGATTTGACGCTTGATGTGACTAATGATTTGACGCTTGATTTGACTTGCATGCCGCACTCGAATTCGAAATGCGAATGCGCTCGCAAATAATCCCGGGCTCGGGTTCGCTAATTCCAAATTAACAAATTTTCCGTTGCGTCGTAATTAAATGATTACGCCTAGCAAAGTCACTATTCATGTCGCTAACGAATTAATTCTAAATTAACTCGTTCGCACGAATTAAAATCTAATTTTAATTCCGCGTCGAAATCCAATCTCGTTTAATATATCAAATATATTAATTTATCGATTAATTCCAAATTAATCATTTTTCTCTCTTTAATTGATATTTTATCCCAGATAAAATATCTCCGCTATTAATCCCATATTAGTTTTTCTCTCTCATCTAATTAATCCCAGATTAATTTAGAGTGCGAGTCATACGTCATCGGTGAATCTTTGGGAAGCGACCCATGAGATCCCTGGATATGTTGGCAGTAAATTCAGTCGTCGGACTATTCGAACACGTAAGTACTAAGTACTACGTTTATACCGATTTACAAGACAAGGTTGGCCTCTAGCAAAGCGCCATGCCTACCCAATTCTCCGGAATTATCCTTACAGAAGTAAATGATCTATATCAGGCGTAGTATACGTAGTATTGCGTATTTCTGTCCAGTATCGAATGATCACGTGCTAGGCCTGGGGCTGGAATTGTGTCTGCCCCGTACGAAGCACATGTCGGATGTCTGGTGACTAGTCTCTAAAATCGGATAAAGCTGACCTTGTCATTTTATCCCGATAGCTGCAGCATTTAAGAGAACCAGTCTCGTATCCTACATGACCATCATCTCCATATGACTGGAGTGACACTTCCGTCTTGTCATCACACCCAACACACTACGATTCTCAATACCCAGTATTGGCGTACACAGAACCTGTTAAAGCCCTGGACGACCACAACCAAAGTATATTGATTGTCGCAAGTATTAGCGGTGCAAGTCTCAGGTTAAGACCAAATACACCTACCCTGATTTCAGACTTCCATAGACGCATAGTCATACTACCAATGGAATTCTGAGGGGGTCTATCCAGAGCGAAGCTGTTTCCCGTACCATCGGTAAAACAAAACCTCGTATTACACTTGCATGAGTATCCTATACCCAAATATATGAGAATTATACCGTTGTGCCCTCACAACGCGCACAAGTGTAATACTAGTCTCTTACGTATTAATCAATGTCCAATCTCGATAATACTATGACTAGGGATGTTTAATGATTTATCCTTCGTGGACTGATACTGTCTCATATCATTCTCCATCCAGGAACAAATCATAGGGACCTCCTATCATTTATACATCTAGGTGATCTAATCACAAATGATAAAAGTGCAATCTCCTTTGTCACATAGTTAATTTGTACAACACACAATGATCTGTACAAATAGTGACGTTATGGGTCATAATTTTCCAACAGATCTCTCATTTGTTAAGCCTTCTTTTAACCCTCATGACCTCTATAGAGTTGCAAATATGAGTAGGGCTGTAGGTGTTTAACACCCAACCACGTTTTACATCTAAGGCTAAAATGATGTCAATAATAGAAAAAATACAAAGCGTACTTGAGGGTCTTGCTTTTCCTTTCAAATCAGGGCAATCATTCCTCCAACGTCCATATTTCTTACAACGTAGACATGCATCATAGCTACATCCAGTCTTTTAGTTTTATACTTTGCGATTTTCATGGAGTCTTTCTTTGATATCTTTTTTGTTCCCATTTTAATCTTCTTTGACTTCCTAGAAGTCTTTGAAGAACCCGCTCTACCATGGAGGTATAAAGGGGGATTCATTTTCCTCAAATCTTGTTCTACCGTACGTAGCATATTATGAATTTATTCATAAATGTCTTGCATCAAGTGCATGTGAACGTTTTACACAAAGCTAAAATATATACCAGGTAGAGAAGAGAGAATCAGATTTCAGCCTATCCTTTCATCAATCATAATGCGATGTTACTCTAAATATCGAATCTGGTCAATCGTGTTCAAAATATGAAAGTTAATCGCTCGTCGATCCTTGATGGAAGCATAGAATAGCTCCTTAGACCTCTGATATATTTCAATTTCTTCATTTTCTTAACTTATTGAGTGTTCGTATAATGCTCCAAACATCTGGTACATCTATGTACAAGCTGAGTAAATCAGGAATAATCGATCCTAAAATGTAGGATTTAACCCTCAGGTTATCGTCATTCCATTTTCAAATGTCTCTTGCTCTTTGGGAGTTGAATCATGATTGATTTCAATAGGCAATGGATTGAGCGTCACATAGCTCAAACGTTATGACTCCAAGATAAGACGAATGTTCATCTCCCACTTAAAGTAGTTTTTGGCTCCTTTCAATTTGTTGGAATCCAAAAGTCGCGCTAATGGATTTGTGGCTGCCATCTACAAGACAACAATAAACACTAGCAGAACATTTTCATTTAAATATATAACACTAATACGATTATGGTTTTTAAATCTATCGGTGCTATCCCTTTTATTTTACATAATTATGTAATCTCCCTGAACAAAAAAAATAGAAATTTGATAACCAAATTTTATAGCAGGAAGTGGACCCAATGACATCTACTCAGCCTCACAATAATGACAGTGTTGGCCTTCATAATCTCATTAGGTAGACCTCATCGGTCAATCAAATATTATTTATTATCAACATAATCGGCTACCAGAGGGCTCAAAGAGTATACATCATATTGTCAGACTTTCTAAGTTCAGACACGTTCTTCATATAAGCCTAGCCCATATGTACGTAATTCGGCCACCTCTATAATTGTGAAGAACATGAATGAACTTTCTGGACTCTACAAGTCAATGTCATCATATATGTTCAACAATTCTTCCATCGTAGGCTATCCAAGTTTTGCGTAAGAAACATAGATTATATCGTCAAGTTTTCAAGGTGCACATCTCATATTATCGACATGTCCAAGATTCTTTATAACTAATCAGAACACTTTTTTATGTATATGCGATCAGCCTTAGGTGATTGGCTTTGGCCAAAGTCTTAAGAAATGTGACTCGTTAACATGAATACCTAAACCTCTTATGGTACACATATAGGCCGAAAGAACTTATCTTGATACATACTTGATTAACGAGTGCATCGGACCATACCAATGAACATCTAGTTGTCAGATCATGAAAGGTCTCTAACATAAATGACATCAAGGACCACACACAAAATCAATGTTTTCCTTTCGTCAAAGGATCATATATGCTACTTGACTTAAAGAGATTCCTATTAACGGTGGTGTGTACTTCCAACTATTAGGAATCACCCATTAGTTATTCAGTATGAGCTCCAACGAATACCCACATGTCTATACGAACTTCTTTGCTCATGGTCCATTAGGTTAGACCATTGGAACTCCAATTTCAATATATGACAAGTGTTAGTCTTCTAGGTTTACGAATTCGACTGTATTCCAAAACCAACGACTAGAAATATATAAATTTTAAGAATAGTTTATAGCAGTAATATATCCCAGTGACAGACCACCCAGTGTCCAGTATTACTACGTGAATATTCTAAGATTTGTGTCATTCTTAGCATATAAATAAAAATATGTATATATTAAACCATATGCACTAAGAGATAATGACACAATAATTACCATTAACAAAGTTGAAATAAAAATATAGTTAATTTATTATTAAATAATAAATATAATATATAATATATTATTTGGATTGGCGCTCCAAGTACTAACTCTAATAGAAATAAAACCCAAGATGGAAGGGATGAAACTGACAAATTTATTTTCAAAGGCCAAGTATGAAGGAGCTCTGGAGTTATGCGAAGTCAATGGCATCAATATGTCAGGCTTTAAAATATTTGCTAATGTGGCAGTCTGGGAAGGAATTTTGGTGTTGTTGGAAGTCAATGAAGAAGAGCCCGAGAAGGAAACAAAAGAGGATTGGGAAAAAAACTTCTACAGCTTGAAGGGTTGACACTGGAAAACTCTGTGGAAACTGAAGAAGAAAACTACAAGAATATTTAAGCACATGAGATTTTCGATTGTGACCTTATATTATAGATTAATAAGATGAATTATTTTGGTTACATGCCCGATTCTTTTTATTTTAGTAATATGCTTGGCATGAGCATATTAGACATTAATTCAACTAAAACAGAGGCATTTAATCTTGTTATATGTGAAAATCCCAAGAATATATTAATTGCAAGTGAGGTTACCTCTAAAGAGAGAAGAGAGTAAGAAAAATTATTGAGAAATTTAAAAGTGTTCGCTTTGTCCTATGAAGACATGCCCGGGTTGACAAAAGTATAGCCGAGCACATGATACTGACACACTCGACCATGAGACCTATAAAGCAGAAACCTCATAGAATAAGGCCGGGATGGGAAGAGAAAATCAGAGAAGAGATGAAGAAACAAGTAGAGGTGGGGTTCCTGGAGGTTGTCAAATACTCAGAATGGTTGGCCAACATCGTATCGGTCCCAACAAGGATGAATGGTTAAGAATGTGTGTGGACTACAAAGACCTCAATAATGCCTGCTCGAAAGAAAGCTTCTACAACAACACATAGAGGTCTTGGTGGACAATGCAGCCTTATCAGTTATGTACTCTTTTGCAGATGGATTTTTTTGGACGCAATCAGATCATCATGTCAGAAGAAGATAAACACAAGACAACCTTCAGCACAAAATGAAGGACATATTACGATAATGTGATGCTTTTCAAACTAAAAAATACATGGGCTATCTATCAGCGGATGGCTACCACCCTATTTTAAGACATTATGCATAAAGAGGTTGAAGTCTATGTCGACGACATGATGGAAGTCTGAAACCAGAGAGGAACATCTTATTGCATTAGAGAAGTTCTTTCACATGGTAGAAAATTTTAATCTCAGACTCAACCCCAAGAAGTGTGTATTCGACGTCACATCTAGAAACTTTCTGGGGCATTAGTGGGCACTAGAGGAATAGAAATAGATCTTGGGAAGATTAAAGCATTAACGGATATGCCCACACCCAAAACAGAGAAATAAGTAAGAGCCTTTATGGGGGAAGATACAGTACATCAATCGGTTGATCACCAAACATATGTAGGTATGTGAACCGACCTTCAAATTACTCAGGAAGGATCAGTCAGTAGCATAGAACGAACAGTGCCAAGAGGCATTTGACGAACCTGTCAGTCTTTAAGCCTCCGAGACTTGGTAAACATTTGATTTTTTACTTGCTCGTAGAGTCTGAAGCCCTAGGGGAAATGTTAATGCATGAAGTTAATGTTTGGTTAGAACACGGATTCTACTATCTCAGCAAGAAGATGTTATCGTATGAGACACACTACCGATAAGTGGAGAAAATATGTTTGGCATGGGTGTGTGCCTCTAGGAAACTACGATACTACTTCCAATACTAAAAGATACAAGTTTGTCACTTAGGAGAATCCGTTGAGGTACTTACAGTCAGCACCTTCCCTGGTCGAAAAGCTAGGATGGGGGTTAGTTCCATTGACCGAGTTAACTATTTACTACATCACTAAGAAAGTAATCAAGGCGTACCATGGAAGAATTCTTGGCCTAACAACCAATTGAAGGGGACCAATATGAGTTTGTATTCCCAAATGAGGAAGTTAAAGCAATAAAAATCCAATGTTAGAATATATATTTTGATGGAGCGGTGAATGGCAAAGGTGGGGGGATTGGAATTGTTCTGTAACACATGAGGAGACACTTTACTTATGGCCAAGATGCTAACCTTCTCGATCACTAATAACATAGTCGAATACAAAGCTTGTATCTTCAGACTGGAAGCACTTATAACCTTGGAGAAAAGGATGCAGAAATCTATGGAGACTCAATGTTGGTAACCTGACAGATACAAGGGGATTGGGAGTTGAAAGAGGATAAATTGAAGATGTATTTGTTCCATCTAAGAACTTTAACGTAGAATATCTCGGACTGTTCATTCCGACACTTGCCTATGGAAGACAACCAAATGGCAAATGCCCTGAATGCTTTGGCTTCAACTTGGGAGAATCTGGAAAAGCTTAGCATGAAACCTCTAGTATTGACTACAGCTAGTAAGTTAAATTATGAAGTAAGAAAGATTATGGACATCGAGGTCGACGAATGAAGACCCTAGTACCATGACATCTAAAACATCTTGGATCAAGGCTAATTTCTTGAAGGGTTTTGTAAAAAGGACAGAATGACAATCCAGAAGCTGACTTCACAGTTCATAAGTCTATGGGAAACTTGTATAAACGACAGTCTAATGGAACACAGTTAAGGTGTCTAAAGAAGGCCGAAGCTAAAAAAGTAATAGAGGAAGTCCATGCGATGTTATGTGGACCACATATGAGCGGACTTAATTCGTCAATGAAGACTATATGACAATGGTATTATTGGTTGACTGTGAAGGAAAATTACGCAGAGTTGGTAAAACGCTGTCACGACTGTCAAGCCCATGGAAACAATAACCCCTACCACCAACAGAGTTGCACGGGTTATATAAACTTTGGCCTTTCTTAACTTAAGGTATCGATCTAATTGGTAAAATCAAGCCATAATCTTCTAATTGGCAATGATTCGTAGTAGTTGAACTACTTCTCCAAATAGGAAGAAGCCAAATCCTTTTGTAATATCACAACTAAGTATACTAGCTAAGTTCATAGCCCATAATATCATTTTCAGTATAGAATGCGACACCACGTGGTAACAGATAAAGCGGTACAGTTTGAAAGGGAGACCAAGCCATGATATAAAGATACGAGATTGGCCACAAGAAGTCTTCACCATATGGACCGCAAGCCAACGGGGCAGTAGAGGCCACCAATATTACTTTAAAATAATTCTGGCTAAGATCATAGAGACCTACAATGACTAGGCAGAGAAGTTGCCAATTGCATTATTAGGGTATAGGACTTTCGTAAGGACATCAACAAGAGCTACGCTTTATTCTCTGCTATATGGAATGGAGGTTGTACTACCTATAGAAATTGAAGTACAATCAATGTGGGTTATGATGGAAGTAGGCTTACCCAAGAACATGTAGGCCACCGAAAGATTCGAACAACTGGCTTTGCTTGACCAGAATAGAATGATAGTTCTGTATCATACTCAATTATACCAGAAGAGAATAGCCAGGGCCTTCAATAAAAGGGTCCGACCAAACAAGATTAATGAAGGGGGCCTAGTACTAAAACTATCGAGACAGCTAGCAATAGACCCGAGGGGAAAATTTAGGCCTAATTACGAATGACCTTATTAGGTGAGAAAGATATTCAAAACATAGCAGTTCAGTTATCTGACTTAGAGGAGAACTAGTTCACAGAACGCATCGATATAGAAAGACTGAAGAAGTACTTTACATAAAAAAAACATAAGAAGGGCTCGTTAGGTCAAAAATCTGCAAGGACAATCTACGCAAAGGTTAGAGCACGTCACGCTGAATCGGAAACAATTTAGGCAAAAATTGGGGATAAGTGAGTTAGGAAAATAGTTAATTGGAAAATCTGGAAGGGCCAGTTTACAACAAGGGTACCATTTACTCAAAAATAATTAATTTATTCACGCATGTATTAAGAAAGAAAACTAATGCTTTATTTAAATAAAGCTCAAAATGTTCATGAAATGTAAAATTTTGGCTAAAATAGAAAACTTAGGCTGAGCATGCATAAAAAAGAAAAACCAGTCGACGATTCAAATCTATTCGATGCACTGGAAGACTCTTGGGTGGTGACAATCCAGATACACAACTGAGCCCACTTTCCATGGAAATAATCCAAGAAACGACGAGACACAGGGCCACCTTGAAATGTACATCTCTCAGTGTTAAGACATAGATTGTACCTGTACTACGGACAAAGCCTAGCAAAAAGGTAGAATGAGCTGGCATGGAGTCCTAGAGAGGTACGTAGTGACGATAGAAGTCTGTGGTGATATGGTTGAGAGGCCACTAAGAGCATATCTATAAAATCTTTGTGTCATATACTTGTTGCTGCCACTCTTTCTATGCGTCATATGAAAATTTCTTCTTCACCATGGCGCATGATAGATGATGTCGGGACTGTATGAGGTAAAGATGAAGACCGACGGAGGAGCAATAAGCTTCAACTACTCTTGCAGCCACTTCAAAAGAAAACAAATGTGTGTCAGTTGAGTGGTTGAAAACCTTAAAAGGCAGCCCAAGCAAAAATTAGAGTGACCCGCTAAGTTGAAAATTTGAATAGACAGTTAGGTAAAATTTAAGGCATACCTGAAAGAGCAAAGGGTTCCCTAGAAATTGGATGACAAGTTTCTATTTAATCTCATTTAGTCTATGAAGTGGCTCAGGTAAGATGGCAGGAAAAGGATCATAGCTACACTTGGCGCCTTTTATAATATGGAGCAATCGGTAATCACCTCTCCCACCATTGTGGCACACCAAAAGGTATTAGGCCAGAATGCAAAAGATGACTACACTCGTCCAACGATGTAATCTAACTCAATAGAGAGAGAGAGAGAGCATGGTATTACTTTCTCCAATTCATTAGGAATAAAAAGAAAAGCTTTTAAAGCTTCATGGGGGTACCGACTCCTGAAGAGAGGCTTTACCAGGTGAGTGGAAAAAGGAAACAAAGACCCAGAATAGTAGCAAACTCTTCAAGTGGGGGACCTAACCCATGGCCATGGAAGTAGAAGACGTGGTTTGCAGCATACCAGAATATCAAAGCAGCCTTCAAGAAAACATAGTCTACATTGACTAGTAAAGGTAACAAAAGGCAGAAAATTGAGCCAAGTCTGAGAGTGACCAATCAGACACCCCACAGATGAGGGACACAATAGGATCATGCAAGGTGCAAGCCATAGAAGCGGCTGGATGTACTAAAAACGGGTAGGATATACTGAGGGGCGGCCAGATATACTAAAGGGAGGTCGAATATTAAAAATATTCGGCAGGGCTTCTTTTTTATATGGCTATAGATCTGTCGAGAGACAGTGGTGCTGAGGCAAGAAAAGAATGAGATGAGAAGCCTCAAAAGATTTTCAGAAATAAAAATGAGGGGAATAAAAGATTTTTGTGATGGAAAAAAAGTATAGGCGAGGCCTATATATAGAAAATATTGAGGGTTGTGTCATATGAGAGCTGGATTTCTACTCTCAGTAAGAACCCTACTACCATATGACATCACTAGATGTCCACCCATATATTTTCTCCATTTGATAAAAATGCTTGGCTGGACATAAAGGAGATTCAATCAGATATTTTCACATAGAAGTGTTATTAGTTCTAGCAAGAGGCTTGTAAAGAGTATTTATATAGTGATTAATTGCATTACAAATCAAAAGGCTACTGAAAATGAACGACGATTCTATTATTTGAAGTTAAAAAATCTTGTAATTTTTTTTGCAAATGTAATTTTCTTACAAAAAAAGAAAAAAGCTATCATACTTAAATAACTCTTCCTCATAGGCCTCATCCTCCTCATCAGCCTCCTCCACCTCACCATCCTCGAAATCAGACATGGGCACCCTATGTGCATTTCGAGAATGAAACCCCTTCGTAAGCACCTCCCACAAACTGTCTTAGACCTGTAAAGCGGTATAGCGCCTGCGCAATGAGTCAAATCGACATGAAATGTCCTGATGATCTATAACATGTGCCTCTATCTCTTGAACGTGATGTTGTAATCAGAAATAAAGAAAGATAATTAGAAAACCATGCATACACGCATATATATATACATGCTAACTCGTATCTATAAGTACCTGATGGGAGAATCTCTGAGAGGAAAACACCATATTTACTACCTACATCATACAGAAATAATGATCCAAAAATTGTTGGGATATATGCCCAAGAGTTTCATGTAATGTAAACGGAATTATATTTTACGAAATAAAAAGATGCATTATTCATTTATCAAAGTGTTTATTTTATATTACATATTCTAAATTATCTTGTTTACACTTGATTACTCATGTGTTCAGACTTAGTGTTTGAGTGTCATACACAAAAGGATTTAAGTCTGAAGTTAGTAATCTAAAAAAGTCCATAGAGAGCAAACAAAACATATACTTTGTTTGCGGTTTATCTATAGTTGTGATACATTCTATAATTATATGGCGACTTTGATCTGGGATTGTCCATGTGGAGACATGAGAATGAAGGCACCTTATATGATGTGATCATAAAGGACTAGACCCAGATAGAAATGAGTTTCTTATAATATCTGTTAAATAAAGAAATTCATTTCAATATACTAGATGGTTATATATAGATTGAGTTCGGTACTTGAATATCATCATTAAGGGTTGATTCGGTACTTGAATGATTAGAGCACCCAAGTATTTCTATTACGAAAAGAAAGATTAACATTCATAATGGTTATGAATAAATCATTCATTAGATAATCAATGGTACTTAAGGTAAAAAATAATTAGAGGGGTATAACGGATATTATGACCCACTCTAATTATGAGTTACTCGTGAATGGCCAATCAGTATATAATGACTACATCGATGGATATGGATGTAGTTCGGCTTATATTATCTATCTACAGCAACGATAGTATAGCTTTAGGCTTTTAGGAACCCGAAGTTAATAATTCAAAATATATAACTAAGAGTTTAATTAATATTTCAGGATTGTTGGAGCTCAGAACCGTAGGTCCATTTTGTCCCCCTACTAGCTCGATATACTATATAGTCCAATTAAAGTGTTTGTGTCGACAAACGTTATGTTTCTAGATGAGGACTATATGAGAGTTCAAATCTCGAAGTAAGGTCTTACTCGAGGAGTTACTTGCTGGTTCGACTAGCACACCATCGTCAATAACTGTTGACAAAAACATAACACCTTTGATATCTGAGCATCAGATGTAAGTTTTTCAGAATTATCTGCCACTTAGATGTAGTGAGAGTGTTGTACGACAACCTGATTGCTATCTAGGAGTTGGAGAGGTGATGAGCGGAAAATATATCAATATTTACCGTCCCTTTTACTTAATATTTTGTTTAGTTTCTCGGGTTTGATGAACGTTTTGATATGTTTTAGTTTATTTGCAGATAAAATAATATTGGGACTTAATGAAATCATTTAGGACGAAATATGGGTCAAATAAGGGCAAAAATTGGACTTGACATATTAATTTTGGAGATTAGAAACTTGAAATGGCGTTGCAGTTTTGGAAATTTCAGTTTTGTGCATCTGTCGTAATTTGGGCATAACTTGTTACTCCGATATCGGATTGAGCTGATTCAAGTTCCAGATTAAAGAAGACCCAAAGATCTACAGCTTTGAAAGACAAAATAATTTCGAATTCTGAAGATTTCATGCCCGAAATTGATGAAAAATCCATAAGTGTGTTGTGTGTAATTATTAAAGTCACTTTCAATCATTTTCAAAGCAAAAAAATAAATTAATAAATAAATAATAAAAATTATCAAATCATCACCAAACATGATAAGAGATTAGTGGAGCAATTAATAATGGATTTGGTGGAGCAATTAGTGGAGCAATTCATAATTGATTTGGTGGATGATTTGATGGAGGCAAAATTTTGCCTATAAATACCAAGCCATTTCATTTGTAAAATTCATACTTTCTTCTAAGGAATTCCTTAAGAATACTAAGAAGATTGTATCTTGTTTGTTTATTTACAGCTTTCAGTAATTAATTTCCGCTTTCGCACTTTCTTTTCTTTACTTTTCAGTTTTTACTTTACGTAATTTACTTTTACGCACATTAATTTTCTTTCTTTAATTTTCAGCAATTTACTTTCAGCATTTACTTTTCAGCAATTTACTTTCAGCATTTACTTTTCAGTAATTTACTTTCAGCATTTACTTTTTAGCAATTTACTTTTCAGCAATTTACTTTCAGCATTTACTTTTCAGTAATTTACTTTTCAGCAATTTACTTTTCAGCAATTTACTTTTCAGCAATTTACTTTCAGCATTTACTTTTCAGTAATTTACTTTCAGCATTTACTTTCAGCATTTAATTTTCAGTATTTTACTTTATGTCTTTTATTTTATTTAAGTTTTTTTTACTACCCGTAAATATGTGTCGTAACTAAGCCAGTTATCTGGGGTTGTGATGAAATCCAATATCATCGGTTTATAAGGGGTTAGATTATAGCTTGGGAAATATAAAGATTATTTATTGAGTCTTAATTTTAATGCTTTTTCATTAACTGGCCATTAATAAAATTGAACTGGGAAACTTAAAATGAACTAGACATAGGGATTTTAAGTTTAAGACCTTAGAATCAATAGTCCATGATCTTCCTTAGACTCAATAGATGGTTAAGAGAGGTAAGAGGATAGGTCCAAAAGCTATAAAGCAAGGAAGATAAATAATGGTAAACAACAAATCAAGAAGTGGGTCAGTGGGTTAGTGATTACCAGTCTGTCTAAACTGAGGTGGTGGGGTGCTCAGGGTGAGACCCGAGTCAGCAAAAGAATAAGGATTGATGAAGTCTTTGTAGTGACCTCCGTATTAGGATGCCTTCTACACCATAGCCCGGAGCTCATGGTGGACTTTAGGGGGATCGCCCCAACAAGGTGCAAGGGGTTCACGATTGTTAGTTAAAATCTAATAAACTAAGGGGAAGAAAAGAAAGAAGAGGGAGGACAGGTTGTTACCTCAAACTTTGAAGACATTTGTGACTATGACATGCTCGTCTGCGGTCTGCCAATGCCTGCCCTATGTCCTCCTGGCGCAAAACCATTTGTCCTTGAAATTCTTGTTGATGGCCGGGAGGTGGGAGATTATGTGATGGGCCCAGCGTATATGGAGAGGTAGTACCAACCCTTATACTCTTTAGGATTAATGTTTATTTTGTATAATTTTTTCAGCGACAGACGTGTTAGTGTTCCTAGAACATGCCAAGGATCTCTAATCATCATTCGGTGTGTGAATATTCAAAGAAGTTGCGGAAGACTTACATTGATCGGATTTGATGGATGTATGAAGTTCAAAACTTTTGATCCTTTGTTGAAGCTCCAAGCTTTCTTTGTGTGCCAAAATCAAGGAATTGGTTTCCATATCACCTTGATTCACTCTTGGAAGTGCTAGCTCAATTGAATTTTTGCAACAAAAATTCTAAGGGAGAGGGAGAAGCTCTCGGCTTTTGCAAGAAGAAAGGGGAAGAGAGATGTTTTTTTTTTTTGGTGTATTTGATTTTCTAAAAATCTATTACCATTTACCAAATCCAAGTTGGTATATGTCATTCTAAATGATTAAAATAAAACAAAGTGTGTTGGAATTTGATTGAGTGTATAAAAAGCAATCCAAGATTTCACTCAATCATCGACTACTTCCATCACTAGTCAAACTAGTTGATTTAAGTCAAGTGGGTCCCACAACTTTTAAATTCCGAATTTAAGTCGAATAATCCAACACGCAACTTCGCTCGGGGCCGGGTTCGTTTAATTCTGAATTAACGAATTTGTAGTTGCGACATAATTAAATCCAATTTAATTAAATAATTATGTCTTGCAAAATTATTATTAAAGTCGCTTACGAATTAATTCGTTTGCCCGAATTAAAATCCAATTTAATTCCGCATTGAAATCTAATTTCAATTAATATATCGAATATATTATTTAATCGATTAATTCCAAATTAATCATTCTCTCTCTACTATTCGAATTTTATCCCAGATAAATTCTTGCCGCAATTGATCCTAGATTAATTTTCTCTCTCTCTCATAATTAATCCCAGATTAATTCTGTTTGAGTCAAATATCATCGGTGAATCTTTGGGAAGCGACCCATGAGATTCCTGGATATGTTGGCAGTAAATCTGGTCGTCGGACAATCCGAACACGTGCGTACCCCGTACCATGTTCTTACCGATTTACAAGACATGATTGGCTTCTAGCAAAGCACCGTGCCAACCAAATTCTTCAGAAATATTCTTTTAACGAATACATAATCTTTATCAAGCGTAGTATACTAAGTATTGCGTATTACGATCCAGTATCGGATGTCACATGCTAGGCCTGGAGCTGAAATTGTGTCTGCCCCGTACGAAGCATATATCGGATCACTAGCAACTAGTCACTTTAATCAGATAATCATGACCTTGCCATATTATCCTGATAGTTGCAACATATTAGAGTACCAGTTCTGTATCCTACGTGATCATCATCTCCATATGACTGAAGTGACACTTCCATCTTGACATCACATCCAATACATTACGATTCTCAATAAACCTAGAAGAGGCGTACACAGAACCTGTTAAAGTCCCGGACGACCAAAACCAAAGCGTACTGATTGTCGCAAGTATTAGCGATGCAAGTCTCAGGTTAAGACCAAATACACCTACCCTGATTCGGATTCCCATAGACACATAGTCATACTACCAATGGGATTCTAAGGGGGTATATCCAGAGCGAAGCTGTTTCCATACCATCGGTAAACATATCCTCATATTACACTTTCATGAGTATCCAATACCCAAATATATGATAATTATGTCGTTACGCTTCCATAACGCGCACAATTGCAATACTAGTCTATTCCGCATTATCGATGTCCAGTCTCGATAATACTATTACTAGGGATATTTAATGATTAAAACTTACGTGGATTGATACTATCTCATATCTTATTAATCCGGAACTAATCATAAGGACTTTTATCATTTATATATTCAAGTAATCTAATTACAAAATGATAAAATAGCAATTTCCTTTGTCACATAGTTAATTTGTACAAAAAACACAATGTCTTTTACAAATAGTGATGCTATGGGTCATAATTGTCCAACAAGATGGCTCTCCTAGACCAACTTGGCTCCAAATCATATAGCCACGCTATCACCGTCCATCCATTCAAATTCAGTTGACATAGGACCAAGTTCATCGTTGACAGCATCTTCGCAAAATATCCTTATATGGGCAGACGTAGACCCATGTCAAAGAAAGCAGTATAGAGCGCCACCTGGTTGTCATGAGGCTGGATAGCTTGATCCCCTTCTTCTGGAACACTCAGAGTAATTACCTCGGGGGTGTTGAACCTCGCCTTATTTGGTCCAGTTCTGCTTCAGTTATGGAAGAAGCTCTGCCCACATCAAGATTGATGAAGTCTAGGGCAGGAGAAGTTGGCTCAGGTCGAAGTAACCTTCGACTGTAAGACTGGTTCTCCTCCTCGGAAGAGGTCGGTGTTGTATTATAATCATCAGAGTCCTCCGACCCCGAGCTGTGTATATTTACTGGATCGGTCTAGCGCGTGGATGGTGCGAGGGGAGGAAAGACGTTGAGAGGAGTTGGTGAGGAAGTCTCGGAGTCTGACATTCCTATGAAGGAATGACCCGATGATGAAGGTTAGTTCAAAGAAACTTATCTTCAAATTTACTCATATGATTAGTATAGCCTAATATATATGTTTAGGGTTCTCTTTGCCATTGTCTCTACCAATTGACTAATCCTAAAAGGCTCTAAGCGCCCTAACATTGGCAAAATAGTAAAATTACAGACAACTAGGGCAAACACTTCAAAAAACCTAAAAACACAGGCTTTCTACTTCTAAACACAAATCTAGAAAAAATACCTAAATATCCACACACAAATCAGAAACACATACACGTAAAATGAACCACCCAAATTTCATATACTCCCCAAAACCCAAAAAAAAATATACAAATACATCATCAAGCTCATCACCATCATCACAAACATCAACATAAATGAAGAAGAGAGAAGGGTCAGAGAAAACTTATTTTCCGTGCTAGAAGTCGGTGATGAGAGATGCTCGAAGACTGTTGAAGAAGAAATGGACTTGTATAAGGTTGCTCGGGGATCTGGAACGCTTGTTTTTTAGAAGAATAAGTGGTAAAAGGATAAAGTGAAGAATATCGATCTTTAAATAGGCAGCCTAGTGGTTTTTGCGGTCGGATTGAAGCAAAAGCAAGGGATTGATGACATGTGTGTGAATGATTGCCATCATTGAATTTGAATAGAGGGCTTAGATTGAAGCCATGGGCTAGGTTGATCACAGCTGTCTGAGTTTTTGGAGTGCAAATCACGGATGTACGGCACCTGTTATTTTGGAGAAACGACACATAAGATGAATTGATGGATTTGATGGGCATTTAAGAAAGACCATTATGCCTTCATATTCTACCTAGGGACTATTCAGAAACCATAGGATGACTTTCAACTAGCAATGGAAAAGAGGTAATCGACATAAGAAATGGAATATTTGGCAGTTTGTGCAACAACCTGACCCGATGAGTACGGTTTTAGAGAGCCTCAAATAGCCATAACCTGAGAACACTGGCTCGGTCTATACCACCATCATTTTTGAATTTTCCGGCATCAACTCACTAACTTGTTGATACCGAGAACTATATGACATATGTTGATGGTGGTTTTTCACCCTGAGAAAGTTCGAATATCGAGGAGGGGAAGAATTTGATTTTGTATTTGGTCAGAGGATAATGATGAGGGCCCAATGACCTAGAGAGGCTGAAGTCGGACGGAGGACCCGAGCCTATTATGTAGAGGAGTTTTCCCGAAGGAAGAACCTGATATTGATGAAGCAAATAGGTACCCGGACCCGACCTGAAAAGGAAGTGTCAGTTTTGACAGTATTTGAATGTTTGTGGAAGCCGACCCGAGACGGTCAATGATTATCGACCCGACCCAATTGAAGAATTCACAAATTTTTAGTAAGCAGTGGGCACCTCAGCATGCCGACCCGAGGAATGGAGTTGAGATCACGGTATTTTTTACTTACATGCATATGATGTATGTCCTACTTGGAAGTTTGAGCTACTAGAAGGTTGATGTGATAGGAGTAAGTTAACGACTCTCCTTGGACAGAGACTCTGCCAATCAGAATAGTATTAGTGTGGTTGGATGGCACGATGTCATGTCAATAGAGCGTGTAGTAGTGGCCAAAAGGTTGGAATGATGAGTTTCTGCTGATAGAGGATAGTTGGGTCAGATATCAGAGTGACTATTTGCTGAGTGGTTGGTAGAATAGTAGATTTAGAAGCCTACATAAAGGGGTTAAAGACGGAGATTCAAGGGTTAGAAATTTTCGCATTTCACTACTTGTAAAAAAGCAAGAGCTTCTAACCTAGTGATAAAGAGAGAAAGATGGTCGGTACCCGATCACTTGAGAGATTTGTAACATGCTAGTTTAAGACCCGAGTAATTTTACACTCTTTGTAAGCCCACCACACCACTAGTACTTCAGGTCGGCCTTGACCTCAAGTAGTAATATAAACACCCATCTTTCTTCCGTGGACGTAGGTTTGAGCCACTCTCCGCCGAATTACATAAATCTCTGTGATTTTCTTGTTTGCTTGCCAAGTTTATTTTAGGTTCCCTACTAACCAAACAAATTCACTGTTTGTGAAAAGTTTGTTCGAAAAGTCGATTTCCCGAATTACCTTTGGAATCAAAAATTGCCATCAAAACAATGTAAAGATAAAGCTAATTGAAGAGCAATTGTTCTATCCATTTTTAATTACATAATGACTTATTGGAAGTGTAAGTATTTATTCATAAAAAATGGGCCAACCTTTTTGAAAAAGGTTTCAAGTCTAACATATTAAGAAGGGGTGAGTAAAATCGGTTTCGGTTCCGGTTCCGCATAGAACCGGAACCTACCCGGAAAAATTTGGTTCCGCACTAAGTGGAACCGTAACCTACCCAATTAAACAGGGTACCCTATTATTCGGTTCCAATCCGATTCCTAATTACCATATTTTAAAATATTTTAATGAAAACTACATTCTGATACGAGTCCGTAGGAAAAAACGGGGACCAAATCGGAGTGCGGAAGCTCAAGAACGAAGAAAATGAAATTTTTTTAATTAAAATGAATGATAAACACTTAATCACAAGACATTAAAATTGACAAACACTAGCATACACCTTCTGCTCAAGGAAAAAGTTAAGACATGCTAAAATACAATTCATGCTATATTATAATATGGGATTCCAGAATTTATATCACACGACATCACAAAAAAAAGTTTGCTTTTTGTCCAAACTTTAAGAATATTTTTGCTCTTCCAATTGAAAATACAGTTTGGCCTGCTAAAGTTGGATCAAGTGAAGAAAACAACTTTTGAAACTATAAGCAGCACAATTATGCTACCAAATCAATCACCAAAAAAAAAGTATTATGTTCAGCTTACATACCAAGAGTAGAACTGATAATGCAGAGAGCGAGCACACGCAATGCCAACAAAGCTCCCAACAAACATAATTGTTACAATATCAGAAAACACAATCTAAAAATTTAGCAACAAAGAAATGAACTAAAAGAAATATCTCAGAGCACCGAAATTTAAATCTCTAAATATTCATATAAATCTCTAAATGTTCATATAAATCGGTTCCATGGTCCGGTTCCGGTTCCGACCATTTTGGAACCGGAACCTACCCGGATAAAAATCGGTTCCTTCATTTTTGGAACTGGAACCTACCCGATTACAACCGGTTCCGGTTCCAAACCCGAAAAACCAGTCCGGTTCCAACCAGTCACCCCTAATATTAAGGATTAGTTAATAGTTTCGGATATAGCAATTATTTATACAAAAAATTAAAACTCAAAAATGTATTTACAATATGAACATATATGAAAATGATGGGTTGCCAAGCTTGCATATGATGTTTGTTGGGTCAATGGAATGCAAGTCTACATGCTGAGGTCACGACATGTTTGGACTTTGCACAGAAAGTTGAGTGTTATTATTGCTTCAATGTTTGGTTCTTCAGTTTTTAACGGACATGACTTGGTGTTGTAGGATTCAGGGTATAATCTTCACGTCTTGAGTTCGAATCCAGGGAATGTATTTTTTGTAAAAGTCTGGAATAATCGGAGAATTTACCTATTCCGTTTAAACTCGAAAAAGATAATTTGACGGTGAAATTTTCAACAATTTCAAAAAAAAAAAATGTTTAATTCTTTCATCCAAGAAACAAATCTCACAATGCCATAACTAGTTGAAATTTTATTTTGTCCATCACATGCTAAGCTCCTTTATGAAATGCAAATTTTATTTTTTTAATTTAAGCCACTACCATGACTTACCTAGTAGACGCCTAATATATACCCTCAGGTGCACGTAGCTAAGCTTTATTTTTGGATCTCAATGCAATTTCTTTGTTCACAAGAATATATCAAATTCGTGCATGGTCAGTAATTAACGTGAACCAATCACAATTAGATTGCTGTTTGAGTGATTACATCTCATTATAGTCGACATGTCTTAATGTAATTATTAATGGCTGTGTTACCTCATATGATATCCTAATAAAACCAAAAAACACTTCTTCTAATGTATTAGCGTAAAAAAAAAATACAGTTTTTTAATCTTTTAACCCAGATCATCATTTTATATAAAATAAGAAAATTAAACAAATGTGAAAAATACAATCCGAAGATAAAATACCCCTCTAATAATAATAAGTGGGTCAAATAATTAGGGGAAAACCAATTTACAATACAAAAATGCTAACTATGAAATAAGTGGGTCAAATAATAAATTACAGAGCACATGAGGCGAAAACATAAAATACTAAGCTAAAGTAGGGGGTATTTA
This sequence comes from Zanthoxylum bungeanum, assembly GCA_019454045.1. Classification (NCBI taxonomy): domain Eukaryota; kingdom Viridiplantae; phylum Streptophyta; class Magnoliopsida; order Sapindales; family Rutaceae; genus Zanthoxylum; species Zanthoxylum bungeanum. The sequence continues at coordinate 37,725 of SKCR01015589.1, forward strand.
TGTAAAGTTTCCACAACATCGATCTCATTCGAAAAATTTGACCGTTGGGGCCCGTTGCAGACCAGACAACGGTTATGTTTTTTTTTTTTTTTTATAAAAAAAAACTCACATAAAACGAACAAAATACAGCAACCACCACAAAATCAATGGGTTGCGTTTCTTCAAAACTCGTAAAGAAAGAACTTCGCCGAGACATTCTCCTCAACAATGCCGGCGGAGGCGACTACGAGTATGTCGTTAACCACATCGTTTCTCTCACTTCAAGCACTTACGGCGTTCTCAAAATAGACAACGAACAGCAAGAACAACAACTTCCCGTTAAAGAGATTGTTTTAGCGGAGACGAAGAAGAAAGTGATGAAGGGGTCGCCGCCTCGTGAGCCGGAGGTTATAAATGCTTGGGAGCTAATGGAGGGTCTTGATGATGAAGTAGTACCAATTTCGAATCACACAAAGAAGAGCCCCAAAACGCGCGCTTTGCTTCGTGGGTTTGCGGATATGGAGGCTGCTAGGACTCCTTTGAAGTTCTTGAATCAGTTTGGTTCCCCGAGGAAAGTGAAGAAATTTGGAGGCAAAGAGAATAAGGTACGTGTAAATGGTCCTGTGAAATCGGATTTTAGCCCAAAATCATTGAATTTGGACATTCCTGTAAAAAATGAGAGCTTATTAGGTTTCGATTCAGGGGTTTCTTCGCGGAGGAGAAGTTTTAGTCCTCTGTTTGATCCGGACCTTATTGCTAATTATGAGAAGGAATTATCTGAAGGAGAAGAGCAAATCAAGAGAATTATTTCACCAACATTTGGTTCTCGGACTTGTAAAAATTCACCGGATTCTATTCTTAAGCTTTTCGACAAGAAATGTTGTCCACCGGGAGGCGAAAATGGTGTTGTGATTTACACAACTACATTGAGAGGAATTAGAAAGACATTTGAGGATTGCAACAAAGTGAGATCCATCATTGAATCACATCAAGTACAAACGTTTGAGCGAGATATATCAATGGATTCCGGGTACAAGGAAGAGTTAAGAGGCTTAATGGAGACGAATGAAGTGAAAGTTCCACTTGTGTTTGTGAAAGGGAGATTGATTGGTGGTGTTGATGAGTTGCTGAAGTTGGATGAAGAAGGCAAATTGGAGATTCTTTTCCGTGGAATCCCAAAGGTCATTGGTGGATGTGAATGCTGCGCTAGTGTGAGATTTGTGATGTGTATGGAATGTAATGGAAGCTGCAAAGTTTTGGATGATCATCAGAAGAAGATTATAAGATGTGGGCAGTGTAATGAAAATGGTTTGATTCAATGCCCTCTTTGTTGTTAATTTGGATTTTTGAGTCTTAGATTGTGTTCTTGTTGAAGATATTAATTTATCCATCTTTTTGGGGGGGTTCTAAATTGGGCTTATGCTGTTTGATTTTGTTGATTTCATTTCATCACTTGTTATATCTAATTTATATTTCATGTACCATTGCTTAAAATTGTAGATAAATTTTCTGTTCATGTAGACTCCAAAAGATTGAATAATTAAGCTTGATTGGATTTTATTGCATCGGTTATTCATTTTCATCAAACATTTTATAAGTGAATGTGTTAATCCAAATATTTCTCTTCTGTCTATCAAAAGCCCTTTGAATTTATAAGCATGAAAGTACTTCTATTAACAACCAATACACACTTCAACATTATTGAAGACATATGATATGAGACTAAATTGAAAACTAAAAGTCCACAGAAAACAAAAACCTACTAAATTGAAAACTAAGCAAATTTAATTTATGATATAGATCACATATCCAGCAAAATATCATTTGTATAAATAATAAGGAACGTAGAAAGAGAGAAAAGGTCAAGGGATTGTTCGAGCTTGAAGGAGCTCTTGGCCATGGCTGCTTCTTCTTGTCTGTTGATTTTGTTGAGAGTCGTAATTATTATCGATTACTTTCAAGGAACTTCCTATTTCTTTAGTTATTTTAACGAGTGTTTTAAGTTATTTTTGTGAATATACACGATATTTTTATGAGCATGTAGAGTAAAAAAAGGATTTTTTTATTTATTAAATAGTGTACAAAGTAAACGATAAAATTTTAAATATACTACATAAGGATACATAATAATAGACTGTTTAAAGAAATTTTTAAAGTAAAAATAGCTTCAACCATACATAAATATATGGGAGCCTCTAATTTACACCTTAACTAGCTTAACTATGGAACAAATTAGTTAGAGTTACATTTTAGGAAATTAGAAAATTAGTTATAGAAATTAGTTAGAGTTACTTGTTAGACTCCAATTTTTTATTTGGTTTCTCATATTGTGAATTCTAGATTTAATTTTTATTAATTTATGTGAACTTGTATCATTGATCTTACCTTGATATTTAATTTAGAAATACTCTAGGCTTTTAAAGAAATATTATGACATTTTCATCACAAGTTTAGATAAATTTTATAAATGAGGTACAACAGTACACTCATCTATTAGTCATTAATAATATAGGTGAGAGACAAGTAATAATTTTTCTGTTCAACATTTTAATCAGTTGATTTAGATTTTGTAATATTTGGTTGATTTTGATTCCGTCACATAAAGTTTTTTGGGTTAATTTTGTGGTTCCAATATTTCAATAAATAACTCAACATTTTGCTTCAATTCACCTGCCCGGCTAAAATGTTTCAGTAGCCTGCTGTTTGTGCTGGTTCTGCAAGCAAAATTCCAATCTTCGTCTTGCAAGTAACATAAAGGTACAGACCTTTCTTCATGTAATTCCTTACTCATTGTGTTAGAGTGTATGCCTTAAAATCAGTTATAGATGTAATGGTTTAAGACATAATATTTGTAATATAGTTTATTATTTATTAAATAAAATGCATTTATTAACTGCACATTATTACATTCATATTTTATTTGTATGTCATGAGATATTATGTCAAATGAATATCGTTAATCCAAAAGACGTTTGTGATTATGAGAGTCAACGATATTTATATATGTCTCAAATTAAGTTCTTGGTAAAATGTGATTGTTATACATGACAATAATATATCACTTGACCAATATTGTTGTGTGTCGCCTAAATTGACTTATGATGTTAATAGAATAGATGGTGAGTCTCATATCATAAGGACACAAACAATAAATGTTTCACTAGTAGAATGAAATATCGAATACGACCACAAAAGCGTAAGATCAAACGGTAATATTATCTAAGGTCATTGATCTTCGTAATAATACATTAGTGTCGTCATATCCTCTGACTTGAGATTATTTGATGACTTGTGCGATAGTACTCTTGGTTCACTAGTATATCCTCATTCGACTATCCACGTCATTTGAATAAAGACTAGATGGCCTTGAGCGATTGACGTACGAAGTCACGTATGTTTCAAGATGGGATCTGATAGCTTTGATAATAAATGTTAAAGATGTTTCAAGGAAACTCAAAGTTGTGGATATAAGTGTAACACCCCAAATTAGTTTTACCCATATTTTATTTTATTATTTTTGGTGGGTGGAAAATTAAGGACTAAATTATTAAGTTTGTGGAAGTTGGTATTAAAATGTTGTTAGGGACAAGTTTAGGGTGGCAAATGAAATTTCCATGTTAGTATATATTGTTAACACACACTAACCTTTTCACTCTAAAAAAAAAAAAACAGCAGCCGTGACAAAAATAGAAAGAAGCATGCGAAAGAGATAAGAGAGAAAGAGAGGCTTTAGTCCCGATCCGGCCGATCCGAAGTCATTTCCATATCGAGTTCTTAAGGAAAAGTGTAGATCTCGTCGATATGATTATTTTGGTGGTGGTTTCATCTCGGGAAACTCCCAATTTTTGTAGAGATCTAGGTAAGAAACTTTTTATGGTTTTTCTCGATTTTCCGTTGATCCGGAACTCCGATCGATGAACCGTCAGCGGCATTAGAACCGGGAAGAGGAGACGAACGCTTGGCCGTCGGAATTTTCTTCATCCGACCGGCTAGTGGCGCTCACGCACGACTTATGTGGTGGCGCGTGAGGCCCACGCGCGGCCTGGGCGAACGGCGAGTGGCCACCACGCGCCGGACAAAATGTTTGTGCCGACTTCCCGAGTCTCCTCCGTGATTTTCAAACCATTCTGAGTAGTAACGGACCTCCGAATCTTAATTTTCGTTAAGTTTGCGAGAGTGACCGAACCACGTTTCTTGCATATTCTTTCATCTATTCTAGTTAGGATTATGTTCCTTATAGTAAATTCTTTTGTCTTTTAGGTGATTGTGATACCGTAAGCGGGGACGAACCTGGTGCCTAGTTCCTTTATCTATAGTCAGCTCTCCAGGTGCGTGGATAAGCTTGTAACATTGATGTTTTCAAAAGTATATAGTATGTATGTTTTCTTAAATGAATTTTAAGGTAATGCATTAAATGAGTTTGTTTTTTTAGAAAGTTTATATTTTGGTATAAGGTATGGATCAAATATTGATTATGTTGAAATCATGTGTTTGTGATATATGAGAAACTTGCATGATTTGAGATATGAGCATGGATTATGGAAATGATTTTTATGTTAGGATGTACCCCGTGTACATATATGTGCCAGTTTATTTGCCGTGAGATGAGGTCTCATGTTGCCAGTTTTGCTCCGGATGCCAGTTATTGCCGTGGGGATGCCCCATGTTGCCAGTTTTACCGTATTGTCACGAGAGTGTGCATATAGATGAATAAACAGCTTTATTATTCAGAGTATTCTTGAGCAGTATGAGTTTTATGAGAAATGAGATTTTGATTTCAAGTAAATGTTGAATTTATTGATTTACAGCTTTATGTTCTTATTTATAGTTTGAAATACTTATTCGATCCACCTTGTTACTTGTTTATCCACGGCACTAAGCTGTGATCCATTGCACTAATTGTGAGCTTACCCCTTTCTTTAACATTTCAGGTTTAGCAGATTAGTAGGTCATCATTTCCATCTACTGTTTCGTCATCATTTCCTGCCAATAGAGAAAGGTTGTGCAAACAATAGAGTGTCATTGTTATGTTTTTGTTGGAAGAAATTGTTATTTGGTTATAGGCATTTGAGCCTTTATTTGATACTGAGGATATTGTATTTTATTTTTGGATATTCCTTTGAGTTGGATCATGGAGATCCTATGTTATGATGATATTTTCAGTTTAGATTTTTCCTTGTATTGGAGGATTAGTCCATATTATAGGGGAAACTCTGCCAGTTTCTAGTTTTCGTCTCACCCCTACCCTACCTAAGGAGACGGGTGTGACAATAAGTCTTTGGCCAAAGCAGTCAATTTCTTAGAGATATTAAATTTACAACATAAATTTAAAGATATATCGAGTATAAGAATTTGACCTTACCATGATCCCAGACTCGATAAGAAACATAAATATCGGAATGAATGAGATGACATGCTCGAAGTGTTTTCTAATAGGTTCATATGTTTTCCCACTTCATTCATCGACTATGGGTCACGACTTGCTGCTAGGCGATTACCAATGGTCTGTGGAATATCATAGAGATGAAATATTAAAGAGTTAATATTATTCCACTGCTACTCGATAATGAACCTATGACGGTCGCACAATATAGTTCTCGGCTATGTTACAAATTCGAGGATGTTTATTAAAAATTAATAAATGATTATTTTAGCATTTCCTAATCGGATTAGGATATTCAGGATATTTCAGAAATATTAATTTGATTAATAAATTCGAAATATAAATTAGATTTAATTGTTTAAATAAATATTTGATATTTATATTAAATAAATTAAATGTAATTTTATTTAATTATTAATTAAAATTAAGTAAGTTAAATTAATTAATTAATAGTTAATTAACTATTATGCCAAAATAATATTCAATCTATTGGGCTTTAATTTAGAGGGCTAGCACCCAAATTAATTAGAGTCAATTAAAATTAAATAGGGAAGTCTTTATTTAATTAGGATTTCTAATTTGATTAAGTATCCTAATTTATTTTGAAAAGAATCTTTAATAGACCTGCGGTAAGATTTGTGTCATTAAATAGTAGAATAACATACAAACAAACAAATCACAACCAAGAATACTAACCAATCTATGCAAAACCCTAAAACTTGAAGTTTGAAGAAAACTTGGAAATTATAAGAACGAATCCAAGTCGAGATCTCTTTATCCTTAAGAACTTATTAGCCTCCGTTTCTGGTGCTTACAGATTCGAAATGGCCAATGTTCTCCCAGTATTCCTTGGATGCTTCTTGTTCAATGAGCACTTCTTAACAAGTGTTTGAACTAGGAAATTGGTGGAACTCTCTCTCAAACAATGGAAAAATGTGACTCTAAAATTCAGATGTTACTGTATATTTCTGAACTTGGACATAGTGCCTCTTTTATAAGGCATGGAAGGTTGCCAATAGGGCACCCCTTGGATTGGGGTGCAACCCTCCAAAGGGTTGTACCCTTCCCATGCACCCCTCCCAACTCTAACTAATTTCGTTATGTTTATACTCTTGGATGTTTATTTATCTTTATTTACTTCTTTTATTTCTGTGTTTGCATTCTTAAGTGTTTCAAATTACTTTGCATGATATTTGCAATATAAGGTATGGTGATATTTCACTTCAAACCTTGATATTATACTGACATAAGTAAATGACCATTCCGAACCCAAATGAATTTAAGGTCGAACTTACTTAGGGTGTAATGCGGCCTTAAATCATTTCCATTGTCCTATTCTGGATGGAAAATCTAATTCTCCGATTAGTCATTCGTGGGCTAATTCTACCCTTTATGAGCTACGAGCTCAACAGTGTCGTGATGGCCGATGTCATAGGCATAACGGGAAATCCTACTTCGCTCCTACATGTAGCTTATTTGATTAGTACTCCAATATTCACTATATATGGAACTAATCGGAGTAACTTTAGGTTGAAGAGTAAGAGGCAGAGTTCTATAGATTTCTCAGTTAAAGTCCATGTTGTAAAAGTTAAAGTACAATTCATGTGTTAGTTGCTTACGAGTCATTATCTAAAGTTGTCAAAGTCAAAGTTACCAGAGTTTAAAGTGGCTAACACTAGGTTGTAAGAAGCATTAGTTGTTTAATTAATTTAAGTTAGGCATATAGCCCTCCAGGTAAATGTGTGATTCATGATTGTCAAATAAAAAGAAAAGCAGTAGAGTTCAGTTAGTCAGTCAATTAGTTAGAGGATGAAGGTGATATGGTAACATGTCGCCTACCGATAGCATCTCCGAGAGGGTGATGTTACAAAGTTGGTATCAGAGCATGGTCTAGGTAGTCAGTGACTGCAGTGGGTAGAGTACTGGGGTATTGTTTACGTAGTATGTGTTGGACAATTATGACCCATAGCGTCACTATTTGTACAGATCATGGTGTTGTTGTACAAATTAACTATGTGACAAATGAGATTGCACTCTTATCATTTGTGATTACATCACCAAGATATATAAATGATGAGAGGTCCTTATGATTTGTTCCTAGATTGAGAATGATATGAGACGGTATCAGTCCATGAAGGATAAATCATTAAATATCCCTAGTCAGAGTATTATCGAGATCAGACATCGATAATACGTAAAAGACTAGTATTACACTTGTGCGCGTTGTGAGGGCACAACAGCATAGTTCTCATATATTTGGGTATAGGATACTAATGCAAGTGTAATAGGAGGTTGTGTTTACCGATGGTACTGTAAACAGCTTCGCTCTGGATAGACCCCATCAGAATTCCATTGGTAGTATGATTATGTGTCTATGGAAGTCCGAAATCAGGGTAGGTGTATTTGGTCTTAACCTGAGACTTGCACCGCTAATGCTTGCGATAATTAATATACTTTGGTTTTGGTCGTCCAGGGCTTTAACCGGTTTCTGTGTACGCCTCTTCTGGGTATATCGAGAATCGTAGTGTGTTGGGTGTGATGTAAAGACGGAAGTATCACTCCAGTCATATGGAGATGATGATCGCGTAGGGATACAGAATTGGTTCTCTAAAAAGGTTGCAACTGTCGGGATAATATGACTTGGTCATGATTATCCGATAATAAAGAGACTAGTTGCTCGTAATCTGATATATGCTTCGTACGAGGCAGACATTGTACCAGCCTCAGGCCTTGCATGTGATCATCTGATACATGATCGAAATACGCAATACTACGTATACTACGCCTGATATAGATTCTTATTCCTGTAAGGATATTTCTGGAGAATTGGGTAGGCATGGCGCTTTGCTAGAAGCCAACCTTGTCTTGTAAATCGGTACAAACGTAGTACTAAGTACTTACGTGTTCGGATAGTCCGACGACCGTATTTATTGCCAACATATCCGGGGATCTCATTGGTCGCTTCCTGAAGATTCACCGATGACGTATGACTCGCACTTTTAATTAATTTGGGATTAATTAGATGAGAGAGAAAATTAATCTGGGATTAATTACGGAGATATTTTACCTGGGATAAAATATCGTTTAAAGAGAGATAACGATTAATTTGGAATTAATCGATAATTAATATATTCGATATATTAAACGAAATTGGATTTCGACGCGGAATTAAAATTAGATTTTAATTCGGACAAACGAGTTAATTTAGAATTAATTCGTTAGCGACGTGAATAGTGATTTCGCTAGACATAATCATTTAATTACGTCGCAACGGAAAATTCGTTAATTTGGAATTAGCGAACCCGAGCCCGGGATTATTTGCGAGCACATTCGCATTTCGAATTCAAGTGCGGCACGCAAGTCAAATCAAGCGTCAAATCATTAGTCACATCAAGCGTCAAATCAAATGTCACTTTGAGTGATGTGACAAGTTGTCACTTGATTGAGTGATGTGAGTGATGTGAGTTGTTGGAGTGGTTGGAGGCTTTGATTGTTTGAAATTTGAAAGCCAAAGTTGTGTATATGTTTTTAGAAAATCATTTACCAATTTTTAAGACAACATAACACAACTCTCTCTCTCTCACATTTTTCTCTCCTCTCATTCACGCCCTGGGGCTGTATTTTCCTCACTGGTTTGGCAGCTCACTGCCGTGAGCCAAGAAGGAAATGGGAAGCAAAAGTCATGATTTTATGGCAAAATCGGGAGTGCTAGCACACTACGAAGTCATGTGAAGGTGATAGGGAAGTCCACCCATGAGCTTGGAATCATTTGATAAAGCTTGGAGCTTGTTCAAGCAGACACAAAGCCGAATTTGGAGAGCCCAACAGCAGTTCACTGCCGAGCAGTAAGGAGGGCAGAAAACTGAATTTTTATTGCCTCGCGCATCGCTCAACCGATCGATGTAAGTATTTCGCAACTTCCTCGATTGTATTCGCACTTATTTCTTGCTTGTTAGTCGATCCTTGGGGCAGTAGAAACTCCAACAATTGGTATCAGAGCGATTGAAAAGCATGAAAACGAAATAGGGCTTAAAATTTGGGTAAAATGTTTTTGAGCATAAATTGGATGTTTGAGTATGCTTATAACATGTTTAATTGATGTTTGATTGGATCAATTTCAAGAAATTGTGATTGGATCATTTTTTTCCCCAATTGGATGGCTTGGCCAAATTAAACATAACCCTAATTCTTGGTGAATTTTTTTTTTATTTTAGACTCATTGGATGAGTTGGAATCAATTGGGATGTTGATTTAATGTCGATTGTGGAATTAATTGGATTGAAACCGAATCGGACATAAAATCCCCTCCATTACCGAGAGTAGTAAAACATGTAAATGGGTTTGATTTTTGTTAAATTGTGTTGGACATGATTTAATAATGATAAGCATGATTAATTGTACAAATTTGGTGTTTTGGAAATATTGATTTGGGTAATTAATAATACTATTCACTTTGGTAATTAAATTGGGAATTTGGTAATTTAATTATTTGGGCCTATTTTGTGAAATTGGGTTTGAAAATTGTTATGGGCTTATTGGGCTTGGTTGTACCAAGTTAGGTTTAGGCCAAATTGGTTGGATCCAATTAGGCCCAAAACCGCTTCCATAAAGTCCATATGCGACTAATGGACCTTTAAAGTTTAATTGGGCCTAATGGGCCTAAATTGATTTCTGGGCTTATGGGGTAACTCCCGGATTGGACTTTGGTTATTGGGTTCGCCCGAGTTGACCAAAAGTCCACGCCTTAAAGAAATTAATTAAAAGCCCATTGGACTTTAATTAAATTGACGTTGGACGTTAATCGGGCTTTGAGACCATTAACGATTAAATTTGGAATTTAAATCGTAAAGGTTTATTAAATAAAGTGTAGTATTTAATTTGGAATTAAATAGTGAATTAGAATTAAATACAAATTGAATTGGATTTAATTGTGTAGTTTAATTTAATTCAAGAATTCGTACTTTGAGTACTTATTCGCAAAACGAGTTTGACTCAAGCAAAATCAAATCATTGTTTGAACATTGGATGGTCACTAATTATCAGATTAATTAATTTGATTAGATTGATTGATAACATGCTTGTGTGAATACATGGTTGCGATGCATGAATAATGTATATCAGATGGATATTAGATGGGTGGGGCAATTTTAGAAATTGTTGTAATAAATTTGGAATTTATTAATTGGACCTACGTGTCCAGCCTTATTACCTCCTTATTCTTTGTATTCTCTTCTCACATATTCCCCTCAATTTAAATGAGGTTTCTTTAGAAGTGTAGTGTAACGGGTAGAAACAAATACTTGTGATAGCGGGAGAGAGAAAGAGAGAGATTTGATCTAGGATCATTGTGTAAAGTATCCATCCACATATCATTATTATTTATTCATATGCGCTTTATTATGTGTTTAGAATGCATGTTTAAGGGTGTATGATGATGAGACCTTAACAAAGATAATAAATTGGTTTCCAATTTGCACGCGAAAAACCCTCACAAAATATTAAGCGTCTTTCCTTCCATTGAGTGATTCTTACTCAAGATCTGAGACTGGCATTGGCTTGTTGGCCAAAGTCAAGGCCTTTGTCCGTCGAGGATGTGTTTGAATCACGAGAGCTTAGTTCCATATCGGTGTCTTGTCCAAGTTGTGGTTTTTTGGCCAAAGTCAAGACCACTTCTTGTCCATCGACATTGATTATGAAGCTTTCCATAGTCAATGGGTCACGCTTAACTGGGATCACTAAGTTTATTGTGCCAAAGCCAAGGCTTAGTTGATTCAGAGGAAAAAGGTTAGGCAATACATTGGATGTATTGGCATATATAAGATATATGTTTCGGACTTGGACGTCCCCCTACTGGATCTAGGAATTGGATTGGATCCAATTGATCTTAGAGATCTACCTAGTTAAATATCATACAATTTGTTGGCCAAAGTCAAGATTGTGTGATATTTAACGGGATCCTAGCCCGCTAGGAAACACGGTTTCCCGAGTACTCGACAGAGGGTTAGAGGCTCACCGAAAAATAGTGGGAGGCAAGAATTAAATTTGCAATATTCGTTTAATTTCTTGCCATACGCGCTCATTCAAATATAATTCTTCAAATAAATTAAATGTTAGTTGGACTAATATTTAAATTGTTGTTTTAATAAAACAGTTGGACTGTATTCAATCTATTAAATTATAGTTGATTAAAATAGTTGGACTATAATAATCATTATAATAAATAGTACCGGGAATCGTTGATTAAAATAGTTGGACTATTAGAATCAAGATAAAATTGAAAGATTGACATTTAAAACATAATCCTGGGGAAAATATATTTAAATGGTTTAATTTTCAAATTGGGAATAATTTCAGGATGGTCCTGGAAAATAATAAGTTACTTTATTTGATAAAATAACATATTAGGCCTAAGCCCGGAGTTGGGAAATTAGTAGAGCATGATCTTTGGAAGATTCATGTGATGATCACTTAAGTGCTTAATCCATTTAGCTTGTCGCAGTAGACTCCTTAATTTCTTAATCAGAAATAAGGATTAGATCCTTATAAGTATGATATCGAAATTAAAGGATCTTCATAGATCTATACTTAGATTTTAGAAGTACTAAATTGCAATACATAACTCTTGGAGAGTTAATGACTATTCTCAGGGAGACAAAGTCAAAGGTTACAATTAGGCAAGTAGCGCAAGGCACACCTTACTTCGATATTCTAGAAGGCCAAGGCTTGGCCAAAGGCTTATAGAGTGTTGAAAAGGGCAAAGGCAAAATCATTATGATCTTCTGGGAAGATAAATGACATATCCCAAAATGTCTGCCTAAATGTGGCAAACGGGATCGCGGAAGCGTGACTGCCGTTTGGACAAAGCATACATGAATGAATGAAGACGGTGCAAGGCTCCGACTTCAAATATGTTTGTCATATTATGTTCACTACTAGTATTAAAATTGGATTTTAGATACTTAGTGTGATACATAAACATATACATTGATGTTCAGAATCTGCTTTGAGCAGGATACTGACTTCAATTGAGATTCATCTGCGAATTGGAAACGGGACGACAGTCCCTGTTTTAACCGTAGATACCTAATTTTAGAAACTACCCTCGGGTGTGTACCTAAATTTGGAAACTGTTATAATGTAACTAGTTTGACTAGATACATTATCTCTATATCAGTGTTTGACCCGCTGCGGGTGAACCTTTATATTCTAGAACACTAAAGTGTTTCATTATATAAAGATGATATTGAGATAAACACATTAGATGTGTATAACAAAATTTATATTTTGAATATAAATAAAATCTCAAACATATAACATGACAAAAAAAATAGCTCAAACTGATTTGATCAGAAGAAACTCCTGTGGCATTGTTGTCTAGGACACAATCAAACAAGACTCGTATATCCGCACTTTTGAAAAGTGGGTACTAGGACTGATTTGATTCCATTCAAATAAAGTCTACGAATCTAGTTTATTTGGCAAAGTGCCTAAAACACTATTTACCTGGTAAAAGTGTAAATGCCATCGATCTGTTAGCCCTAGTTCATAGTGAAGCAAGTGGGCCCATGTCTAGCTAGGCTAGAGGTGGATATGAATATTTCGTGACCTTTACAGATGTGGCATCACGTTGTGGTTATGTGTTTCTTTTGAAGAACACAAATCAGAAACTTTTAAGTTTCGACACGAAGTAGACAAACAGACCGGCTAAAGTATTAAACCGTCACGGTTAGACCGTAATGGAAAATACTTAAGCAATAAGTTTCTAATATACTTGAAAGAGTATAGTATTCTTTCAATGAGGACTCCTCTTGGAACACGTCAGTCTGACGATGTGTCCGAACAGGATAAACCGAATTTTATTGGACATGATAATGTTAATCATGAGTCGCTCTGAGCTACCATTTCCTTCAACATATAAGAACTAACAGTGCAGAACTTATTTAGAATAAGGTTCCATAAAAATCTGTTTGACAGATATCATATTAGATATGAACAGGAAAGAAACCAGGTTTCTCATTCCTGAATATTTGGGTATGTTTGGCATATGTTTGGATGATACCAAACTAAAACCCAAATTGGATAAGTGTCAATTGTAGGTTATCCTAGGGATACCAAAGTATAGTATTTATACATCTCACCTGAGAACAATTTAATTGTTTCTCACCATGCGGTTTTCCTAAGAGGAATACCTATATGCAGTGGTAAGTGGGAGGATAGTAAAGCTCGATGAAAATCAGAGTATTACTGTTCCATGCACCGATTCTTAATGGAACACATATAGTTCATCAAGGATGAAACTATAACATTAATCTTAAAATACACAAGAACCACGTATGTCGGAGAGAGTCAGAGAACAACGTGGAGTATGGGTTTCTGATCTCACCTCATAAAGATGTAAATCTTTTGAGGTATACCAACTGACTACGTATGAGGAAGTGATACAAGGTATCGACTCCCTATTATGGCAAAGTGCCATGAATCCGAAATAGATTCCATGTATATCAACTTACTTTTGATACTAGTTGATGTACCGCAAGGCATTGTGCCTATTGGTACTGTATAAGTCTTCAAGGAAGACAACATGGATGGAAACATACCAACGTACAAAGCTAGGCTTTTAGCGGAAAGGTATCGTTATCAACATTGTGTTGATTACGATTTAACCTTTTAACTGTTGCCACGGTAAATCCATTTGGATAATGCTTGCTAAATCTGCGTGTTTCATTTATGAAATATGTCAGTTTAACGGGAAAATCGCTTTCCTGAAAAGGAAACCTTTCGGAGGATGTTTACAACATCTTATCGGTTTTGTCTTACCATAACTGGCAGACAAGGTTTTCAGGTTATTCGATCCATGTTTGGATTGAAGCAAGCATTAGGTTCTTGGAATTATCGTTTTGATGTAATCATAATGGAGTATGATTTAATTCAAAACGAAATGATTATTGTGTATATAAGAGGGTTAGTGGGAGTGCACTGATAGTGGATGTCCTATATAAATAATGATAATATGTCATTTCTTGGAAATTATATTCCCAAAATAACAATCGGTGAAAGCTTGGCTTTCGAGAAATTCTCCGTAGAATTCTTGGGAGAAAACAACCTTTATTCCAGGAATAAAGATCTACTGGGATAGATTAAGTTGTTGAAACTCTCTAAGAACTCGTACATTGAAAAATGTACGCGACCTGGTGTCTCATACACTTTGAGCATATGGATTCACAATCAGACCAATCCAAGTGATAGTCACTGGATTGATGTTAAGAACATACTTAGTATCTTAGAGATCTAAGGATGCTGTCTTAAACTATGGAGATGGAGAACTTGTAGTGACTGTGATCACTACTGCAAGTTTCCTAACCGATAAAAATGACTATAAGTCGTAAACGGTACTATACAGTTTGAATAATGGAATAGTGAGCTGGAAATCTTCCAAGCAAGATAATGTTACCGAATAAACAACAAATGTGATTTATTGCTACAGTTGAGGCGGCAATAGAAGCCATTTGGATTGATAAAAAATCTAATTAGATTAGATATAATTCTGTTAGCAGCTGAGCTAGGTCTGAGCATAGGCTAAAGAATTAATGGTCTCATCAACGATCCAGATACATACTTCGATATTCATCTGATTCGTTCGGATCATACATCGTGGCGATGTGATGATCGAATAAATCACAACAGATGATAATCATGCAAATCCGCTGACGAAACCTTTTCTCAGCAATTTGAGCCAACCGTATATAGTTCGGGTGTTAGACACTCGAGTGATTGGCTACAGGCCAAGTGGGAGATTGTTGAAAAATTATGACCCATAGCGTCACTATTTGTACAGATCATGGAGTTGTTGTACAAATTAACTATATGACAAAGGAGATTGCACTCTTATCATTTGTGATTACATCACCAAGATATATAAATGATGAGAGGTCCTTATGATTTGTTCCTGGATTGAGAATGATATGAGACGGTATCAGTCCATGAAGGATAAATCATTAAATATCCCTAGTCAGAGTATTATCGAGATCGGACATCGATAAATACGTAAAAGACTAGTATTACACTTATGCGCGTTGTGAGGGCACAACAGCATAGTTCTCATATATTTGGGTATAGAATACTTATGCAAGTGTAATATGAGGTTGTGTTTACCGATGATACGGGAAACAGCTTCGCTCTGGATAGACCCTCTCGGAATTCCATTGGTAGTATGACTATGTGTCTATGGAAGTCCGAAATCAGGGTAGGTGTATTTGGTCTTAATCTGAGACTTGCACCGCAAATGCTTGCGACAATCAATATACTTTGGTTTTGGTCATACAGGGCTTTAACCGGTTTCTATGTACGCCTCTTCTGGGTATATCGAGAATCTTAGTGTGTTGGGTGTGATGTCAAGACGGAAGTATCACTCCAGTCATATGGAGATGATGATCGCGTAGGGATACCGAACTGGTTCTCTAAAAAGGTTGCAACCGTCGGGATAATATGACTTCGTCATGATTATCCGATAATAAAGAGACTAGTTGCTCGTAATCCGATTTATGCTTCGTTCGGGGCAGACACTGTACCAGACCCAGGCCTTGCATGTGATCATCTGATACTGGATCGAAATACGCAATACTACGTATACTACGCTTGATATAGATCCTTGTTCCTGTAAGGATATTTCTGGAGAATTGGGTAGGCATGGCGCTTTGATAATTAGATGAGAGAGAAAATTAATCTGGGATTAATTACGGAGATATTTTATCTGGGATAAAATATCGTTTAAAGAGAGATAACGATTAATTTGGAATTAATCGATAATTAATATATTCGATATATTAAACGAAATTGGATTTCGACGCGGAATTAAAATTAGAATTTAATTCGGGCAAACGAGTTAATTTAGAATTAATTCGTTAGCGACATGGATAGTGATTTCACTAGGCATAATCATTTAATTACGTCGCAACGGAAAATTCGTTAATTTGGAATTAGCAAACCCGAGCCCGGGATTATTTACGAGCGCATTCGCATTTCGAATTTGAGTGCGGCACGCAAGTCAAATCAAGCGTCAAATTATTAGTCACATCAAGCGTCAAATCAAATGTCACTTTGAGTGATGTGACAAGTTGTCACTTGATTGAGTGATGTGAGTGATGTGAGTTGTTGGAGTGGTTGGAGGCTTTGATTGTTTGACTTTTGAAAGCCAAAATTGTGTATATGCTTTTAGAAAATCATTTACCAATTTTTAAGACAACATAACACAACTCTCTCTCTCTCACACATTTTTCTCTCCTCTCATTCACGCCCTTGGGCTGTATTTTCTTCACTGGTTTGGCAGCTCACTGCCGTGAGGCAAGAAGGAAATGGGAAGTAAGAGTCACGATTTGTGGCAAAATCGAGAGTGCTAGCACACTACGAAGTCATGCGAAGGTGATAGGGAAGTCCACCCGTGAGCTTGGAATCGTTTGATAAAGCTTGGAGCTTGTTCAAGGAGACACAAAGCCGAATTTGAAGAGCCCAACAACAGCTCACTGCCGAGCAGTAAGAAGGGCAGAAAACTGAATTTTTGTTGCCTCGCGCGTCGCTCAACCAATCGATGTAAGTATTCTGCAACTTCCTTGATTGTATTCACACTTATTTCTTGCTTGTTAATCGATCCTTGGGGCCGTAGAAACTCCAACAGTATGCCCGGGGTACTTATATGCGAGATATTACATCTATAGTATCGGTTCCTTGAGTACGTCCTCAAGCCCTACATAAAGGTTAGTAAGATTTATGAGAATCATTTGAAAATCCCTCCAATAATTTGAAACAATAATCCTTATTATAGTAGAATCCTTATGTAACCATTCGAATATGACACCCGAAGTTCGGACATGATAAGTGATAAGAACAACTAGTGAAGTTTTCGAGAATATATACTTGAAGGTTTAAAAGGAGAGAAAGTTAGAAGAAATTGCGGACCTAGAAAGCAAAGAAAGATATTTATACTTATAGTAAGTCAAGATAATAGATTGAATAGAAACAGAATTGATAGTAAAGAAAATGCATGAGCTTGTAGTAGTAAAGAGAATAGAATGAGCATAAACTGACATAAGAATGACAGATAGACTCAAGTAAGGTTTCTTCCCTCCTCGGAAAATCGCATAAAGTAGAACCAGTAATTTTCGAGATCTATGAATGTATAGCAAGTTTTCTGAAGGATAAAAGGTAGTTAAATAAGAAAAAAAAGAAAAAAAATCGATCTAGTTGTGAAGATTCCTAATAGGTTTGAGATATCTATAAGAACATAAGGTTTTCAGATACCCTAGCCTAGAATCAAGACTAAGTAAGATCGATATCATGAGAATGAGAAAATTAGTTATATTACCAAAGGAGTCCAAAGTAGGTGAAACTGTAACTTGACCATTGTCTGACCCTGTAGAAGTACTGGGTAGGAAAACGTCCTTACAAGGTCCATCTAATACCTATTCTAAAGTAGATAATGGATTAAGCTAGGGCAATCGATAAATGACACTAGTACAAAAGTGTTGAACACCGTTTAACATTCAGACCTTATTGACCAAAATAGATAAATGTATCTGTAAGAAGACCCAATACCCACAGCAGTATACCCCGAAATAGAAATAGAAAACCTTAAGAGATAAGACTACTGGATAGTGATCCATCAAAACTGTAGAAATCAGAAAGAGAGCCAGGTGTAGCACATCGTGTAGACAAGCTCGCCTAAAGCTTGCAGCACCAGCAGAAGTCCATAAACTAGACCAACTATAGTAGTAACCTATATAACCCTAAGAAACAGATCTCGTAAATGAGAAACATTGTAGGTCGCGATGTATATAACGTAGTTTGAATATTACAACACAAGTAGAAACCATAGAA
This sequence comes from Zanthoxylum bungeanum, assembly GCA_019454045.1. Taxonomy (NCBI): domain Eukaryota; kingdom Viridiplantae; phylum Streptophyta; class Magnoliopsida; order Sapindales; family Rutaceae; genus Zanthoxylum; species Zanthoxylum bungeanum. The sequence continues at coordinate 55,957 of SKCR01015589.1, forward strand.
TAGTTGATAGAGTGTAACCCCAAGCCATATCAAGACTTATATGACCCTCAGTGGTGCATACTACAAATTTCTTCTACTACAATACCAACCTCAGTAACTATTTAGACACTTACCAAGACAACCGTAGAGCCTCAACAAGTAATATCAAAATATAAGATGTGCATATCTGTGTTTTGAATCCGGAATTCAGTATAGTCCCAGATAAATATAGTTAAGAACCCTACATAACATATACAACGCTTGATATAACAATAGCCAGCTCAGTTGAGTATATAAGAATTTAGATGAGATATGTAAGCTTACATTTCCTGAATAGTTGAATCATTTTCAATGTGTGGCCAAATTTAGTAAAGTTATCTTAATTTGTTACCCAAACCTAAGTGTTCAAAGAAGTGAGGACTCACAGAATTCGGGGACCTGAGTTATCTTATTTAGAACGTATAACATTTATAATAGTGAAATGTGCATTTTTGAGACTTTTCTGTCGAGCCAAAAAGGGAAACTAAGAAGAAGAATAAGACAAAACAATCCAGAAATAGGCAACAAAGAGAGTACAATAAGACTTGGAGTAAGCTTGTGATTTGGAGAATTCCCAGAAAGAGATAGTACGAGTATCAGTAAAGAGCCAAACTAGAAGATAGGCTAGACCTGATCGGCGTGATCACACACGAATAACGCAAGTGCACGTATCATTTAAGTAGTATAAAATATATCGATCCCATGAGGACTTAATACCTAAGCGATCAATTTATGAAGTCAAATTTTTACGAATATCTAATAGATTGGTAGTTTGATTGGATGGTGATTTTAAACTTAAAATAAGTAAAAATAACGTGAAAGTAAATTAAAGGAAAATTCAATATTATTAAACTATCCAGGGTTGTGAATCGTTCCAATATCTTTTAAAGATGAAGTGGTCATCTCACGTTTTTGCAATATATTAGTTTATTAACCTGGAACACAAATTTATGCAAAAGTCTCTTCCGATGGTCAGATGAAAATACTTAATATAACCCAATTAATCATATTCCTATGTCAACCAAGTTACCTTAATCCATTAAGATTAAGTTCCAATTATGGCTACCCCCGCCCGACAGGTATATTCCTATTCTGTAAGGAAATCTATTAAGGGTTATTTATCTTTAATGGAGATCGTGAGCTATTGAGTCTAAGGCTGAAACCTAAAATCTCTTTTCGAAGTTCATTTTAAGTTTACCAAATCAATCTTATTAATGGCCAGATAACAAGAAGCATTAAGCTTAAGGCTCAAAAAATAAACCTTTCTATTACCCAAACTGTAAAATAACCCCTTATAAACCGGTGATATTGGAATTCATCACAACCCCAGATAACGGATTTAGTTACAACAAATATCTAGGTCTAGTAAAAAAACGTAAATAAAGTAAATGACATAAAGTAAAAGCTTGAAAGTAAAAAGGTAAATAAAGCAATAAAGAAAATGATGGGGGTTAGAGGATCCATTTTTATTACTTTTATTTTAGATATCTCCCATATTATAATATATTAACTTTGCATGATATTACCAACCGACCATAAAGGCGGTATCCAATTTAGTCAAGATAAACTCAATTTAATTAAGTCCAACAGACCATAAAGGTGGTATCCCATTAAGTAAGGTTTTAAATAGTTTATATATTATATTTAAGGGAGATTAATCTAAATATTTGTAATAAAAGCTTAACCTTTTACCCCCAGCAGAAGGGAGTTACCTCCTCATACTGAATAGTAAAAATAAAAACTTAAAAGTAAAATAAGGAAAGTACTATTGCGTAAAGTAAATAAAATTAAATACAGAAAGCTTTAAATAAACAAACAAGATACAATCTTCTTAGTATTCTTAAGGAATTCCCCATAAGAAGGTATGAATTTTCCTTCTGAATTCAGCTTCTATTTATAGCCAAAAATCTGCCTCGCGCATCGCGATGCAAGGAAGCTTACGCGTCGCGACGCGCCGTTGATTAAACAAGATCATGACACATGGCGTCGGCAATGTCGGCATCTGAATTATTGGTTTGGCGTCGCGACGCTGACGTCATCAATGACGTGTACTGTCTGCAGCATGGGATGATGAACGTGTCAGGCAAACATTAGCATGATTGTTGTGATGTTGACATGTGGCTGGCGCATGTTAGGAAGTGCGCATGATAGCAGTCGGCACATTTTAGCAAACATCGTATTTTAGCAAACGGTGCATTTTAGCAGGAAATTTACATTTTTGCCTTTTTTATCCGTTTTTCGCTATTTTAGCCCCAATTTGATTCTAGAGAGTCCTGTTATTTTATTTATCTATAAAATACCATAAAACACATTAAAATATTCACAAAACTCAAGAATCTATACAAAATATTAAGTTAAGAGAGTGGGAAATAATGATCTATTTACCACTCATCACACCCCCAAACCTAACATTTTGCTAGTCCTCGAGCAAAATAACAAAATAAAATAACATAAACATCTTTAAAATAAAAATGAAACTAAGTCACTTTCGTAGGGATCACGATTGCATTTAGCATATACAACAAGCTTTTAAACCCCTAGGTGTCCCTAGTGGATGAGTTGTAGTCTCGTGAGGGCTTACAACAATGATACCCACAAACGTCAATCTAATGCACACAAAAGCACAAAGATAAGAGAAAAAAGAATAAACAAGTTAGTGACTAAACAAGTGAAACTTCTTATCAAAGTTAATAGTTATTTTCTTTCTTTCTTAATTACCAAATAAGTAAATTCTCCGATTATTTTTACCATTCTCCATACACACAACCAACAAAGTATTAATCAAATCATTGTGCCCACAATATTCATAAGTGTAGTTGAAAAGAGAGTAATATTTTTGTCCAAAAGTTATATCAGACTTCACACCTTTTTAGCAATGGAACTTTTTCTTATTATTATTATTATTTTTTTATTTATAAACAATAAATATCTTTCATCCATGTAGCGAGCTTTAGGTCAATGACTCCCAAACCAGTTGGTTTTAGGGCACTAGGTGTTAAAACACCCATACGGACTTAATTACTCAGATTTCAGATAAATATATATTTTTATAACATCTTCAATCCATGTAGTGAGCTTTGGGTCAGTGACTCCCAAACCAGTTGCTTTTAGGGCACTAGGTGTTAAAACACCCCTACGGACTTAATTACTCGGATCTCATACTTTTTTTTTTATTTTTTTTTCATTGCTTTTTTTTTATGCTTCCTCCAATTAAACTAGAACACTGAATATTACAAACTTTACAATTACAACTCATGTCCGTATATTACCATGCATATTGATAATACCTGTCAACTGAGCATATGAAGATCCGTTTTAATCAGTTTTATGGAGAATTCACAAATTAAATCATTTAAAAGGAAATAAACAAAAATTAACTTGTTACGAAATAGGTTGAGATACGTCTCAGGAGTGGAAATTCCTTACACAACTATCTCACACCAATTTCACATGATTAGTCAAGTTAAAAACACAAAAACAAAAAATATTTTTAATTTTTTTTCTAAAAATTTTATTTTATTTTATTGAATTTTTTATTGAATTTTTTTTACTAAAAATCAAAAAATAAAAATAATATATTAGTCAACTATTCCCCTCCCATAAACCTAAATAAGACATTGTCCCCAATATCTTAAAAAGTAGAAGAAGAGTTTAGAAACAGAACCTGGTTAGCTGAAATTCTACATCTAAAAAGAAAATTAAAGGTTAAGATCCAGATTTATCCGACACTTTTTACCACGATCATTATCAAACCAGTTTATCTTGGAAAGGATAAGGTCAATTTGTGGTTCAAAGGCTAAGATTTGGTCAATTAAATCATGGCAGTTCTGGTAGTGAAGAGGATTTCTTTTACAGGTTTTGACACGAATCCATTTCTCCGGGCATCATCAAAAAACACACAAAGAAAATCATAAAATCCATCAGTGTTAAAAAGTCCAATTGGTTTCTAATGTATGTTCAAGTTCGCCCAAGATAGTATTGTAAAAATTTCCTCCATTGTGCCCAAGCCACCTGGCAAAGCAATAAAAGCATCAGCACGGTTAATCATTTCCACTTGTCATTAAGACATACCTGGCATGATTAGTTCCTCTCAGTTTGACGGTCCTATAAGATTTGCCTCCGCCAAAGGTTTTGGGATGATTCCCAAGACTTGACTACCTCATTCTTGTACGGCCCTTGAAACGATCCTCATTAATCCAAGACTGCCACCGCTATATACTAGGTGCATATTCCTCTCAGCTATGACTCTACCCAATTTCTGTGCTGCCTCAACAAACTCTGCCTTATAACCAACACTAGTACCGCAAAACACACAGATATTTACAACTCCTTTTCTTGAAGTTGCTTCCATTTTTTTTTCACAAATATGGATGTCTTCAAGAGTGCAATGACGGGCTGAATTTATAGAACCTAAAAAAGGGTGAGTAATAATAGCACTAGTACCTGCCAGATGACAATAAATCGTGAAAGTCAAAAAGTCTGGATCCTGTCAGAGAAAATAAAAGACAATAACAAAACAAAGCACAATTATTAAATAAATAAAAAGAAAATAATATTTACAGGAAGTAACGGCTTGAATGACGTCTATGCGTCAGTGACAAGCTTCCCATCCAATTTTCTTATAAATTGGCAAACAAGGTCATTTAAAGTCAGATTCCCAAGACTTAATTGTTGTCTTTCTTTTCGAAACTGTGAATATAACATGTGAATTGCGTGATGCACATATCCACTGGAATGTATCTCAAGAGTCAATGATATGTAATCCAAAGACTCATTACTTAAGCCATTCCTAATGAATTTAATTTTACCTTCACGGTTATCAGACACCATTCCTAAAGAACGACAACGAGTATTACATGTCATGCGTGCACATTTATAGCAAACACTCATTCTTTTATCTCTTCTCTTTTTAGCATAGGTGCTTCTTCCTAAACCAGGCAGATATGACACAAAAGAATCAAATGACTCACCTGCCAATTGGACCCGTGCTTTAATTATCCAACGAATGTCATTAGGCTTACCTTTGATCATCAAAAGTCTCATTCGTTCCAAGCGAGCTTTGTAGACTTTCATCAGAGAGTTTTGAGGGAGAGAAGGAAATTGCTTGTGAAGATTTGCGAGAACGTCCTCCATCCTGAAATGACTTTACCTGCAAAAATTAAACATACAAAAACAAAACACACCGAATTTGAATATATACATAAATTGCATGGGTTGCCTCCCTGCTAGCGCTAAGTTTAACGTCGTCAGCTAGACATAACTACCTGAATGTTAGGCTGGATCTGAAAGCGTGACACTTTATTTTTATCGCTCAAATGATTCTCCCCAGTTTTGCTTGACACGCTGGCTGTTTACCCTGAATGTATTGTTGGATTTGGGGTTGTATATCTCAACAACTCTGTAGGGTAACACCTGAGTAATGACAAATGGACCTGAGCATTTGATTTCTGCTTTCCAGAGAAAAGTTTCACTTGTGAATCATATAACAATACATGCTGCCCTAGCTCTAGTTGTCTGCGCACTATTTTTTTACAATGCCATTTCTTCGTCTTTTCTTTGTATAGTTTGGCATTCTCATAAGTATGTAGGTGAACTTCCTCCAATTCGTTGAGTTGGTGGAGCCGTTTCTCTCTTGATGCTTGTGGATCAAGATTTAACTTCGTCAGTGCCCAATATGTTTTGTGTTCAAGCTCCACTGGCAGATGGCATGCTTTCCCAAACACCATTCGATATGGGGACATACCGATGGGTGTCTTGTAATCTGTCCGGTAGGCCCATAGTGCATCATCCAGTTTTGTAGACTAGTCCCCCTTGTTGATCCAATGGTTTTCTCCAAGATTCTTTTGATCTCTCTGTTTGAAACTTCAACCTGTCCATTTGACTGTGGATGGTAGGCAGTGGCAACTTTATGAGTAACTCCGTATTTGGATAGGAGTACATCAAATTACTATTGCAGAAATGTGTGCCTCCATCACTGATAATCGCCCGAGGTGTTCCGAAGCAAGTGAAAATGTTCTTTTTAAGGAATTTTATCACCACTTTTGAATCATTTGATGACAGTGTAATTACTTTAACCCATTTGGAGACATAGTCTACTGCAACTAGTATGTACAAGTTTCCGAATGATTAAACAAAAAGTCCAATCAAATCAATCCCCCATACATCAAATATCTCCACTTCCAGAATGTTTTGCAGAGGTCCTTCATTTCTCCTCGCAATATTTCCCGTTCTCTGACACATATCACTTTGAAGAGTAAATAAGTAAGCATATTTTAACATAGTGGGTCAGAACAAACCTGATTGTAGGACTTTGGCTGCAGTTTTATTTCTGCTGAAGTGTCTGTCGTATGGTGATGAATGACAATGCTGCAAGACACTATTGACCTCATCTTGTGGAACACAACGTCTCAGTAAATGATCAGCACAACATTTGAACAGGTACGGCTCATCCTAGACATAGTTCTTGACTTCTTTGAAGAACTTCTTTCTTTGCTGATGAGTCCATTCTAACAGCCATTTTCCCGATACTATGTAGTTTACATAGTTAACATACCAAGGGACAGCCTACTATTTCATGGCAAACAACTGTTCATCTGGAAAAGTTTCTTTGATTTTCAGTTCATTGCCAGCTGTTTCTCCATTCTCGAGCCTCGATAAGTGATCTGCCACTTGGTTTTCTGTCCATTTCCTGTCTCTTATCTCCATGTCAAATTCTTGCAACAGAAGCACCCAACAGATTAATCTAGGTTTGGCATCTTTCTTCGCGATCGGATATTTGATTGCTGAATGATCTGTGTAGACCACCACTTTGGGACCCAGCAGATAGAAGCAAAATTTATCGAAAGTAAACACAACTGCAAGCAACTCCTTTTCAATGGTTGTGTAGTTGAGTTGAGATTTATTCAAAGTTCTTCTGAAGTAGTAAATGGTATGGAATTTTTTGCTTTGCGTTGTCCCAAAACTACACCTACAACAAAATCATTAGCATCACACATCACCTTAAATGGAAGGGTCCAATCTGGCGCTACTATGATGAGGGCAGAGACCAGCTTCTGTTTCAAGATCTCAAAAGCTTTGTGGCATTCTTTGGTGAAGTTAAAAGACAAGTCTTTCTCCAGAAGATTGTACAAAGGTTTCGCAATCTTGGAGAAGTCTTTGATAAATCTCCTGTAAAAGCTTGCATGTCCGAGAAAACTTCGAATCCCTTTAACTGATGTTGGTGGAGGTAGTTTTTCAATTGTTTTTATCTTTGTTTTGTCTACCTTGATTCCCTTTTGTGAGATCCGATGTCCCAGCACAATGGCTTCATGCACCATGAAGTGGCATTTCTCCTAGTTGAGTACCAGGTTGGTATATTCACACCTTTGTAACACTTTTTCCAGATTTTTCAAGCAGTGGTTGAATGAGTCTCCAAACACAGAGAAATCATCCATGAAAACCTCCATACTTTATTCCAGCATGTCTAAGAAGATGGCTATCATGCAACGTTGAAATATGGCAGGAGCATTACATAGTCAAATGGCATCCTACAGAAAGCAAAAGTACCATACGGGCATGTAAAAGTAGTTTTCTTCTGATCTTCTGGGGCGATGGCAATCTGATTGTACCCCAAGTATCCATCCATAAAATAATAGAACTCATGTCCCGCCAATCTGTCTAGCATCTGGTCAATAAATGGCAGTGGAAAATGATCTTTCCTTGTTGCTTTGTTCAGCTTCCTGTAGTCCATGCATACTCTCCATCCAGTCACTGTTCTTGTTGGAATCAACTCGTTCTTTTCATTTATGACTACAGTAATTCCTTCTTTCTTTGGCACACACTGCATAGGACTCACCCACGTGCTGTCAGAGATGGGGTAAATGATGCCAGCATCTAACCATTTGATAATTTCTTTCTTCACAACCTCCTTCATGATTCGATTTAGTCTTCCTTGATGCTCCACTGTGGCCTTGTACTCGTCGTTCATCAGAATTTTATGCATGCAAAATGATGGACTAATGCCTCGAATGTTTACTACAGTCCAGCCAATGGCTTTCTTGTGTTCTCATAACACTCTTAGCAACTTTTCTTCCTGCTCCAATGTTATTGACGAAGAAATCATCACAGGTAAATCAGAATATTTTCCTAAGAATGCATACCTGAGATGGTTCGGAAGTAGCTTTAGTTCCAACTATGATGGTTCTTCAATCGAGGGCTTGATTCAATCCTTTTTTGGTAGTTCCAAACTTTCCACATGTGGTGTCGATTTGAAGCGAAATGGTCTGTCAAGATAGTTGATACATTCCTGAATTTCTTCATCTAGCTTGATGTCAGTCATGTTGGTGATGAAAGCTTCAAGTTTATCCATGGGAAGTTGCATTGTACTATCTACAACATCAATTCTGAAACATTCCTCCTCATTTTCATCACTCGGGAATTTCATGGCTTTGAAAACATTAAAGGTAACTTCTTGGTCCTGCACTTTCATGGTTAGTTCTCCTTTTTGTACATTAATAACAGTTCGACCTATAGCCAAGAATGGTCTCCCGAGGATGATAGGTACATCTTTGTCTTCTTCCATGTCAAGGATAATGAAATCTACTGGGAGAATGAGTTTGTCGACTTTGACCAGCACATCTTCAACTACACCTCTCGGAAATGCGAGCGTTCTATCAGCAAGTTGTAAAGAGACTGAGGTGGGCATTGCTTCTCTAATCTGCAATTTCCTGTAGATTGAAAAAGGCATCAAATTAACACTAGAACCTAAATCACACAAAGCTTTACCGATGTAATGTTCTCCTATGGTGCATGGGACGGTGAAACTGCCAGGATCTTTCAACTTTGGGGGAAGTTTCCTCTAAATGATGGCGTTGTATTCTTCTGTCAATGCTATTGTCTCGTAATCTCCTAATCTCCGCTTTCGTGACAAAATGTCTTTCATGAATTTGACATAGTCGGGCATTTGTTCCAATGCTTCTGCAAATGGAATGTTGATATGCAGCTTTTTGAAGACCTCAAAGAATCAAGCAAACTGCTTGTCTAGTTTGTTTTTCTGGAGATGCTGTGGAAAAGGTGGAGGTGGAGTGAGTATTTCTTGATCTTTTTCCTTTGCTTCTTTTTCCTCCATCTGTGGATCTGTTTCTTTTGGAACTTCCTTAATGGATGCATTGATTTCAACATCTTTGTTGATTTCAGTACCGTTTTTCAAAGTAATGGCTTGACATTGCTCATTCCCTCGGTTCCTTGGATTTGGTTATGTGTTACTAGGAATGTTACCTAACGGTCTGTAACTCTGAGCATTAGCCAGTTGTCCTATTTGGTTTTCTAATGCCTTTATGGAAGTTGATTGGCTTTGAAACTTAGCATCGTATGTTGCTTGTTTCTTTTTGAACATCTTTGCAATCTATTCTTTTATATCTGGTTTTTTTTCATACTCTTGGCCTTTGTTTTGTTGTTGGAATCCAGGTGGTGGTTTGTTCTTTTGCCCTGAATTGTTGCTCCATGTAAAATTGGGATGATTCCTCCACCATGGGTTGTAGGTGTTGGAATATGGATTGTTCCACTGTCTGTTGAAATTGTTGACATAATTTACCGTCTTATTATGTTGGTTTGTTTCTGGTGCTCATCCATATGGTGAACTTGCGGATCCAATATTACTTTGCATGCTAAGTGTTTCCATGAATTTTCATATTTGATCCAGCTTGGCATTCATCGCTGTGTTGGTTCCAACTTCATAAATTCCTGCAATTCGTTGAATCATGCTCATTTCTGTTGGCCACAAAGAATTGTTGTTATTCATTTCTTCAATCAAGTCCCAAGCCTGATATTCTCCTTTTGCCATTAAAGCTCCTCCAACCGCAGCATCAATTGTGGTTCTCATCAATCCAGAAAGTCCATTGTAGAAGGTTTGGACTTGTAGCCACTTTGCAATCTCATGGTGATGACATTTTCTGAGAAAATCCTTTTATCTTTCTTAAGCTTCGCAGAGGGATTCTGAGTCATGTTGCACAAAGGATGTGACGTCATTCCTCAGTTTTGCAGTTCTGGCTGGTGGAAAGTACTTTGCAAGGAATTTGGTGGCTAGAGTGTTCCAAGTTGTGATGGAACCTGTTGGTAGTGAATGTAGCCAAGCCTTAGCTCTGTCTTTCAAGGAATACGGAAAAACACTCAGTCTCATTGCTTCTTCAGCTGCTCGGTTGTAACTGAATGTGCCACAAACTTCCAGGAAGTTGTTGATGTGGGCATTAGGATCTTCAATTGCATTCCCCCCAAACTGAACTGACTGTTGTATCATCTGAATGCATGTTTTGATGTCACACGTATTTGCTAGTAATTGAGGAAGTACAATACAGGAAATGAAGCCGTCAACCACCGGAATAGTTCTGTCTCGAATGGGAATTGGTGGTGCAACTCCCAAAGGTTCAGGTTCCATGTTGATGATTGCTTCTTGGCCTTCTCGCATTTCCCTTCTAAACTGTCTGATAGTTCTTTCAATTTCTGGGTCAAGCAGACGGATTTCAAAGCTTCTGGTTCGTCTCATGTAGTGTTTGAGAACCTGAAATACAAGAAAACTGAAATAATAAATAAAAACAAATTGAACACAAGTAAGGGTATCTAACCCCAAAATTAATAATGAAAGATAAATAAGTCCCCGGCAACAGTGCCAAAAACTTGATCGGCGTGATCACACACATATAACGCAAGCGCACGTATCATTCAAGTAGTATAAAATATATCGATCCCACAAGGACTTAATACCTAAGCTATCAATTTATGAAGTCAAATGTTTAAGAATATCTAATGGATTGGTTGTTTGATTGGATGGTGATTTTAAACTTAAAATAAGTAAAAATAGCGTGAAAGTAAATTAAAGGAAAATTCAATATTATTAAACTATCCATGGTTGTGAATCCTTCCAATATCTTTTAAAGATGAAGTGGTTTTCTCACGTTTGTGCAATATATTAGTTTATTAACCTGGAACACAAATTTATGCAAAAGCCTCTTCCGATGGTCAGATGCAAATACCCAGTATAACCCAATTAATCATATTCCTATGTCAACCAAGTTACCTGAATTCATTAAGATTAAGTTCCAATTATGGCTACCCCCGCCTGACAGGTATATTCTTATCTTGTAAGGAAATCTATTAAGGGTTATATATCCTTAAGGGAGATAGTGAGCTATTGAGTATAAGGCTGAAACCTAAAATCTCTTTTCCAAGTTCATTTTAAGTTTACCAAATCAATCTTTTTAATTTCCAGATAACAAGAAGCATTAAGCTTAAGGCTCAATAAATAAACCTTTATATTACCCAAACTATAAAAAAAAACCCCTTATAAACTGGTGATATTGGAATTCATCACAACCCCAGATAACGAATTTAGTTACAACACATATCTAGGTCTAGTAAAAAAAATATAAATAAAGTAAATGACATAAAATAAAAACTTGAAAGTAAAAAGGTAAATAAAGCAATAAAGAAAATGCTTGGGGTTAGAGGATCCACTTTTATTACTTCTATTTTAGATATCTCTCTTATTATAATATATTAACTTTACATGATATTACCAACCGACAATAAAGACGGTATCCAATTTAGTCAGGTTAAAATCAATTTAATTAAGTCCAACCGACCATAAAGGCGGTATTCCTTTAAGTCAGGTTTTAAATAGTTTATATATTATAATTAAGGAAGATTAATCTAAATAGTAGTAATAAAATCTTAACCTTTTACCCCAGCAGAATGGAGTTACCTCCTCATACTGAATAGTAAAAATAAAAATTGAAAAGTAAAATAAAGAAAGTACTATTGCATAAAGTAAATAAAATTAAATACAGAAAGTTGTAAATAAACAAATAAGATACAATCTTCTTAGTATTCTTAAGGAATTCCTCAGAAGAATGTATGAATTTTCCTTCTGAATTCAGCTTCTATTTATAGCCAAAAATCTGCCCCGCGCGTCGCGATGCGCCGTTGATTAAATGAGATCGTGACACATTGCTTCGGCAGCATCGACATCTGAATTATTGGTTTGGCATCGTATCGCCAAATGCTTTACGCATCATGATGCTGACATCATTAATGACGTGTACTGTCGGTAGCATGGGATGATGATACGTGTCAAGCACACGTTAGCACGATGTTGACACATTAGCACGATGTCAGTCGACGCTGACGTCATCTGAATTATTGGTTTGGCATCTATGATGTTGACATGTGGTAGGCGCATGTTAGCAAGTCTGATGTGATTGTGACATGTGTATGGCGTACGTTAGTGCCGCATGATAGCAGTCAACGTATTTTAGCAGCGCATTTTAGCAAATGGCACATTTTAGCAGGAAATTTGTATTTTTTCCATTTTTGTCCATTTTTCACTGTTTTAGCCCTAATTTGATTCCAGAAAGTCCTGGTATTTTATTTATCTACAAAATACCATAAAAAAACATCAAAATATTCACAAAACTCAAGAAACTATACAAAATATTAAGTTAAGGGAGTGGGAAACAATGATCTATTTACCACTCATCACTAGACATTGCAGTCAAGTGGCCCTTTAGTATTAGTACTTCTGTGTAATAACTCAAAATAGACTTTGATTTCTCAACCCCTCCCAGTCTTAGTTAGATAGCTCTGATAGCGATGAACCACATCTCGTCCTAATGATGTTCTTAAGAACAGATATACTTAAGATGTAGTATAACACCATTAAGGGACGATTGGAGTCATTTTGACATGAAGAATGAAGGCATTACCCTTAGGACAAGGTATTTAAGACATATAAATCGTGGCCTCAGAGATAATACAGATCAGAAGAAGAAGAAGAGAGGGGCTTCAGGCAATAAGGTGGAAGTGGAATTGTCGAGAATATATAATGAATAAGGGAGTACTAGTCAAATAGTGACAAAAGTACATACTTTTGTATGAATCTAGCCTGCAACGTTAGACATAACTAAGGTTGTTATAGTACCAGACTTCTTCCATTTAGGAAATGAAGAAGAAGTGTAATAGGAGAATGACTATAGAGGTATGACAATGAGCTTCCTAGGTATCAAAATAAGGTTGAAATTCCATTGGTGACAAACTTGAAGGAAAATAGTTAGTAAAACCCGTATGTTTCCTCACGTGATGCACCAAGGTAGGAACAAGATAAAACATGACTCTAAATAATTTACTAGCGGCTTAACACAAATAAGAAGAACCAGGGCGACTAGGTACCCAGATGTTTTACCAGGCAGTGAATCAGGACAGAATAGTAGACGAACCATTGGGGCACTTCACAGCCCAGGTATTTTAAGTTGTAAGCCATACACGGTAACCGTGGACTTCATAATAGTTTACCAATGACCAAAGAAAGTAGAGCTCACTTAGAATACAATAGAAAGGTTTTCCCAGATAGAGTATTTCCCTCTCAGTCAAATTCATGATGATAACATATCATAACCCTAGAATGAACATGGTATAGTACCCACAAGTGAGCTTATTACAGAATAAATAATGAAGAGTATTATTCGTTGACGGGCAATAAAAGAATATTAAACACCGACATATGGGGTTCAAAGGTAGATATTTTCAGATGGAAAAGAGAAGAGATTGTAATAGATTTTAGCAGAAATATCTCCGCGAACTAAGAAGGAATATGCCCATAGTTTTTTTGTGAATAACAATAACAACATAATCAAGCCTTCCTAAGATCGTATATAAGGATAACCACCATTAATATCATACTAAGTTTTTTAACAATCAAATTTCAAGGGTAGGTTTTAAATGTCATCAAAAATAACGGGGCACGTGATTCCAAGAAAAGGAATGGGTTAAATCTCTAATGTAATGAGATAGTGTGAAGAAAGAAATGATCGAATATATGCGAATTAATTGATGGCAATACTGTAAGTGGAATATAAGAAGGTAATAATGACAAATAAAGTAAGATTCTAACTCCGGCAAGTAGGAGTAACGTGATACCAGAATCCAATAACAACCTAAAATAAGTTAGGGATTATGTATAGTAGAACGCAATTCAAGGATACTATTTTAATAAATAAAGTCTTTTTAGTGAGTTAGTAATGTGATAGTTTCTCTTATATATGAGGTTTATAACTAATACCAAAAATTGCGCAGTAGATTCAAAAATTAGTAGAGAAACCTCGGCCATTAACTGAATGCATACAACGATATTTACCAGGGAGATCATTAAAGAGACTACATTACAACAAAAGGTGAATAACATAAGGTATACTCAAAGTCAGGGAAACGAAGGTCATTGGGACTTTATTGGTATTAGAGGAAATGAAAGAAAGATAACGAAATGAAGAAAATGGGGGACGGTATTTAGCTAGCAGGAACCATACATAGGTCATGATAAGGAAAGATCTAGATTGTTGATGTATTAGAAGCTAAAAATTGAGCAATAAACAGTTTTAGTAAAAGACAAGCATAATTCTGTATTTATTATGTCATTGTGAGGATTTCCAAGGGTTGGAAAGGAAGCGGGGCGAATTACGTTTCCTTAGCTAGATCAAGAATTCATGGTAACATTAGTTATATATGGAACTAATTGGAGTAACTTTAGGGTGAGGAATAAGGGGCATAACTCGTGACCCAATGACTAAGGATTGCATTTCTGAAGGCTACTAAGTTTTAGGTATACGACAGCATCTTAGGTAACAAATAATACATGATAGTTTATTCGCCCAGTTAACACGCAGATTAGGATTCGAGACGAATCCATTTTAAGTGGGGTGAATGTAACACCCTGGTCGGACCGGGCATACTCAGTAAAGTGAATCATTATGCATAACACCTTAGAATTCATAAAAAATATATAAAAAAATAGGTTTCACACCTTAGGAATCTTGTACGGAGGTCCCAGATAAATTTTCAGTTTCAATACCTCATTTTAGATTAACATAGTCAATAAGCTAGTTTTAGTAATCTGGACGTAACATTTTCGTCTGATCTCTGATTTTCATGAATTTTATATCATCGAATAGTTAATACTAAGACCTACAGCTTCCGTGTTTCTCAAATTCGAAACCGACGTAGGTCAAAAATACAAGTCAAAATCACATGAATAGTGCAACACGTGGACTATTCTAGAAATGTCCTCATTTCTCTGATTTTTATCATTATTTTATAAATAAAATCAGCCCATCTCCTTTATAAACAAAAACTATTCCTTCATTATTTTCATTTTGTGAAAAAACGTGAATAAGGAATGCCCTTCACGCCATTTTCATCTTCTTCAAGCTTCTTCCATTTTTTTCAAGCAAATGAAGGTTTCAAGTCCAAGATTAAGCAAGTAAGCTTCTAACCTTTATTTTTTCACCAATTTCAGATTTTGTAATCATGTTTTTCTTTCCCCATTTCGTACTCCATGAACCATAGGGGTGAGAATGACTTATTTGACATGGTTAGGCTAGCTAGATCATTTATTCATGCATTTCATGATTATACACACATAGAATAAGGTTTGTGTCAAAAATGCCCAATTTTCCCCAATTGTGTAGGGGCTGGCCAAATTTTCCATGTCTAGTAGAAGGTGATTTTTGTTGTTCTTGATCAATAATGGTGATGGTTAATGCATTTAGTTGATAATTGAAATAGGTTTGTTGTGATTATGGAGGATGATGATTTTCGGCCAAGCTATGTAGAGAGGAGAGGGTTGTTTTTTTATTTGTTATGAAGTCTTGAATGATGTTGTTAAGTAATATACATGTAAAGTGGGAGTGGAGATAACTAAGATTGTGTAAATGATGAAGTTTTGGCATTTCGCGCACCAAGTGTTCGACAAAGTACCGAGATCATATAAAATTAAGAAATTAAGCATGATTTGTATGTTTTAAAGAGTGTTTATAATTGTGGAAATTCTGTTGAGAGTTATTGGTTTAAATTTATTAAATTAAATGGTGAAATAAAAAAGTTGGATAGCGAATTCAGTCTCTGTCTTGTTCCAGACAGACTTCGTTTGGTCGCTTATAACATGCGTTATATATGTCTAATTGATGAACTATAATTTTTTGAAGTTGGGCGACCTGCTGCCACTGCTCCCAGTTTTCAGCTTGAACAGCCCCTAAATTTCTCTTTCTGACTTGAGTTTCTGAAATCGAAATTGAGATCTGTAACATAAGCTAGACACAATAAGGTCCATTTTATTAAAATTACAGCCATTGATCCATTCCCAATTAAGTACAGTGAATTATCAAAGTTAGATATTAAGCAGCCAGTTTTCAGCGACTTAGTAGAATCTAAATTTCCGCTCACGTACTTGTGTAACTCCAAACCTCAGCTCATAAAAAATTCGTAGGCCACGCTTATATGTTAGTAACTCAACGAAGTCAAGTATTCAAGTATTACATATTTTATTTATTGATCGGAAGCATATCTCACAACTTATGTTCTAATAAAGTTTATCGATTATAGATTTTGAAATGATTTCTTTTATGACTTTTTATAGATTGCGGGAAAACTCAGTCTTATAGACTTTTGAAATTGACAGATTATGGAATTGACGGATACATCAGACATGTGTACATGTAGTTTTAGGACTAAGGAACGATGCTACATGACTCCCCTAGATCCTAGTTCCAGGGCTAGGATGACAGCATTAATTAGCACATATGTCTCTAGTTCAGTGACTTGGGGGATGGTGATACATAACTCCCCTAGGCACTAGTTAGGCATGTGGGGGGACAACGATATGTAACACCCTCATACTCCAGTTGTTTTCCAAATGAGATTTTCAGAGGCAACATTTTTATGAAAGATTTTTATAAAGAATTAGTTTTAAGAGAGATCTCAGAGTTTTACAGAAAGAAAGAAGTTTCTATAAAAAGTTTTGCAAAAGAGATTTGTTTTTAGACAAAAAGAGTTTTCAAAGAAGATTACTTTTTCTTGTATAATGAGATGATTTCAGTTTCAGAAAATAATTTTTTCATAAAGCATTTTAGTTCCCGTTTTAATTTGTCCACTCACTAGGTCGTTCAAATGATCTAACCCCCCACACTCTCCAGAGTTTTATATTTTAAAAGTCTACTCATAGGATGAGCTGGAGATGATGGATACTGATGGCAGTCGCTAGGGTTATTGGGTCCACATGGCAGTCAAGTCTGAGGTTTATGGATCAGTTAAAGTCAAGGTTGTAAAAGTTAAAGTACATTCACGTGTTAGTTGCTTGCGAGTCATTATGTAAAGTTGTCAGAGCCAAAGCTACCAGAGTTTAATGTGGCTAGCAAAGGGTTTTAAGGAGCAATGGTTGTTTAATTTATTTAAGTTGGGCATGTAGCCATCCGATGTAAATGTGTGATTCGTGGTTGTCAAATAACAAGAAAAACAATAGAGTTCAGTTAGTTAGTCAGTTAGTTAGAGGTTGAGGGTGATATGGTAACTTGTCACCTACCAGTAGCATCTCCGAGAAGAGGATGTTACAAATGTCGTCAGAGTCAGAGTCAAGCCTAGTAATTAGTCATTGTCAAGTTAGGCCATAAGGCCTTGCATGTGTTCATGTATTGTATGGCTACAATTCATAGTTAGTGTATGTATAAGATATGTATGCAAGTTTATGTTCAGGTTATGTAAATACAAGTTATACATCTAAGCATGTTCAAAATGTTTATAGTATTTCATGATCACGTGAGCATGGCAGCCATGCATGTAGTAAGTCAGTAAGTTCATGTCAAGGGTTAAAGCGATGAATAGGCCATCTCATTCCGATCATATGTCTGGATTTCTCGGGGTGTGACAGGTTGGTATCATACATTAGAAATCTCGCCCGAAAGTCTGGGATAAATTACCAGTTTTAGCACATTCTTTGTTGGCTAAATCAGTCTCATGTAATTTTTAGTGTTTATACGATGTCTGATTTCAATGATCTTGGTGGCGTTTAAAAGCTAGACTGAAACCTACAATTTTTATGTTGTATGTATTTATAAAATAAGACCAGAACCAAGTTGAAAATGCTAACCTTTCTCGGATGAATAGTACCATATGTGGCTGGTTTGGAGTTTTAACAAGTGGCACTATTTTAGCCACTTTTTAGCACCCAAAAATAAACCCTGACCATAAATAAGCTTCAATATTCATCTCTTCTCTCTCTTCAAGTTCAAAGGAAAAAAAAATGAATTGGAGCTTCTCCGCTCACGCCATTTTTCTCAAAATTTTTGCTTTAATTTTCTAATGAAAATTGATGCATCCTCAAGTTTCATTCCAAGCCTAGTAAGTTTCTAACACTGTTTTCCTTCTAATTTCGAATTTAAAGCATGATTTCTCATCCATCATTTTCGCATGTCATGAACCCTAAATTTTTCATTGGTGCATTTTTAACTTGAAGGAGTTTCTAAGGGTTTTCATGGGGTTTTTATTTTATGTTTTAGATGATGTTTGATGATGGTTCAAACTTAAAATGATGTTTTAGCATGAGCCTGACTTGAGCTGAATTGAAAGTTCTAAGGTTGTAATTTCATTTCATTGGCTGAAACATCTATGTAAGGTAGAGGTTTGATTTTTATCTTGATGATGTTATTCATGATGTTGATGTGATGTATGGATGTGTGGACGTTGATAGTGGTTAGAGTATGTTGTGCGTTTGTGTTGAGTGCACGGCTGAATGGCGGAAGACCTTGTGTGTGCTTTTAGTGACAATAGAAGCCGGTAAATGGAGCAGTGATGGAATGGTTTTTAGTGTGAAAATGGTGTTTGAAGATGTATGTTGTGTAAAAATTATGTTTGTAGTGTTTGAGTGATGTTATAGCATGTGATTTGTTGTATTTAGATGAAAACCTCAAAGTTCTAATTTATATGCTAGCAAAATTTAGCCTTATGTTGGGGGGTTAATGTTTTGTGATTTTGTTGATGATTGATAATGGTCCATACACTTGATAATCATATGGCATGAGTTTGGTTTGAAATGAGAAAAGTGAGTTTAAACCTAAGGTTAAAAATACTTTAAGATAGATAGTCATATTTTGACTAAATGATGCTTGGTGTTGGTCTTTGTTATATGTGTGTTGCATGATGATAAGCATGAAGTAATGTTTCAAGTGACGTTGATAAACTTATGTTTTCCTTAGTCGTGGCCGAATGGTTGGCTAGAGTTATAAGGCTTGATTGGGCATTTAGTTTGATATATATAATTTGGCATTTCAAGTAACTAAATCGGTTATGGTGAAATTTTAATGATCAAGAGTATCTTGATATTCAAAAAATTGAGCCACTCAGGATCATCTCATGCGAGCTTAGGAAATTCCAGCTTGGCCATTTTGGAGGAAAAGACATGTCTTCAACTGGCGCTCTCCTCACGGTGTGAACGAGAGAACCCCTCTTGTTCACGGTGGTTGGTTGCTTCCCTTTGAGACAGAGTGGCTTTTGAAAGCTTATTAATGGTTCTTCCAACTGGTGTAGCTGGTTAGTCATGCTCAACTCCAGATTTTACATACCATCTTGCATTTTGCCTAGTCTCGCTTCCAAGAATTCAATCTTTTCTTTGTTGGATGCCATTGAGCCTAAGCTCCTGATATCAATGATAGGTCCCAATCAAATAACTCACTAATAATGGAAGATATTCTCTTTTGGGTCAGAAATAAATTATACTTGAACTGAATCAATGTCGGACTTACTTCTTTGTAGTTCCTAAGGCCATCAATAGGAACAGCCTCACCAATCAGAAAATATTCAAAATCTTCTAATTGGTTATGGTATATATCAATGGAGTTTGAGATTCCCTAACAGCCCAACAGAGTGGTTGTGTTTCAAGATGTGCTTCTAGTTCGGGTTCTTTTAGTTCCTCTTGATTAAGATCACTTTGTGTCAAATGGGGTTCCTCTTGGGATACCTCTTCTTCTAGGTCTAGTTTTTTTTTTGCTGAACTTCCTTCTTGAACAATTTGTTCTTCAAGGAATGTAACATTCTTAGTAATCACAACCTTTTGGTTAAAGGGAATGTAGAAGTAGTTGTAGACACTGTATTCTTACGCATAGCCCGATAATGAGTCTCTTATGAGAACACAACTGAAACGTTTGGGAAAATTATAAGGTTCAATGCTGGAAGGGAAAGAAACCCCGAAAGATCCGAGAGAATAGCCAAATCTCGGGCCAGACATCACTAAGGTCCAGCCGGACATAAAATTAACCAAAATATACGGCCAGACATACTCCAAGTCTGGCCGAATATGCGTCTCGTTTCCAGTTTTACAGAATGATTCGATCTTTTTTCTACTTAAATAATTTTCTTAAAACCCCACTTTCCCTCTAAACCAATTTCCTTAATGTTGGACAATTATGACCCATAGCATCACTGTTTGTACAGAACATGGTGTTGTTGTACAAATTAACTATGTGACAAAGGAAAATGCTCTTTTATCAATTGTAATTGGATTACTGGAATATATAAATTATAAAAGTCCATATGATTAATATCAGATTAATAAGATATAAGACAATATTAATCCACGTAAAGTTTAATCATTAAATATCCCCAGTCATAGTATTATCGAGACTGGATATCGATAATGCGGAATAGACTAGTATTACACCTGTGCGTGTTATGGAAGCGTAACGTCATAGTTCTCATATATTTTGGTATTGGATACTCATGCAAGTGTAATAGGAGGTTCTGTTTACCGATGGTACGGAAACAGCTTCGCTCTGGATAGACCCCTCGAAATCCCATTGGTAGTATGACTATGTGTCTATGGGAATCCGAATCAGGGTAGGTGTATTTGGTCTTAACCTGAGACTTAAATCGCTACTACTTGCGACAATCAGTATACTTTGGTTTTGGTCGTCCGAGGCTTTAACAGGTTCTGTGTACGCCTCTTCTGGGTATACTGAGAATCGTAGTGTATTGGGTGTGATGTCAAGATGGAAGCATCACTTCAGTCATATGGAGATGATGATCACGTAGGATACGGAACTAGTACTCTTAAGTACTGCAGTCATCGGAATAATATGACTAGGTCATGATTATCTGATTATAGAGACTAGTTACCAGAGATCCGATATGTGCTTCGTACGGGGCAGACACAATTCCAGCCCCAGGCCTAGCATGTGACATCAGATACTGGATCGCAATACGCAATACTACGTATACTATGCCTGACAAAGATTACATATTCCTTAAAAGAATATTTCTGGAGAATTGGGTAGGCACGGTGCTTTGCTAGAAGCCAACCATGTCTTGTAAATCGGTAAAAACGTGGTACAAGGTACGCAAGTATTCAGATAGTCCGATAACCGGATTTACTGCCAACATATCCATCGATCTCATGGGTCACTTCCTGAAGATTCACCGATAACGTATGACTCGAACAAAATTAATCTGGGATTAATTATGAGAGAGAGAAAATTAGGGTTTATAATCTTGAATTTGGGGCTTTTGTGATTTGAGCATGATTTCATCAAATTGATTGGTTGAGTATGCTTAGATTATGATAAATTAGAGTTATGCATGATTAATTTTGAGAAAAATTATTTAGATTAATTTTCCCCTAATTGCTTATGTTGGCCGAATATATGGACCTTTATATGACATGGTGATTTTTGTTTTTTAGACCATTGGATGTGTTTAAAATGTTTGGATATATTGATTTGTGATTTAATTGGATTGAAATCAAAATTAATGAAAAAATATCCATATTTCCGTGAGCATCAAGAGCATGTAATGACTTTATTTTGTTTCAATTGTGTTGGACATGAATTGAATATGATAAATCATAATTAATTATGTAAATTGGAATTTTGGAAATGTTAATTTGAATAATTAATTACGGCTATACACTTTAATTAAATAAATTGTGATATTTGGAATATTAGAATTTAATTAATTAGGCTTAATTTGGAATTGGGGTAAAATTGTTGTATTGGGCCTAATGGGCTTGGTTGGGCCAAGTTGGTTTAGGACAACTGGATTGGATCCAAATTGGGCCTAAAACCATTCCATAAGTTCAAATATAATTAATGGGCCTTTTAAATTTAATTAGGCCTAATGGCCGAAATTAATTTTATGGCAAATAGGGTGATTCCTTTATTGGGCCTTGGCATTTGGGTTTGACCTATATTGGCCAAAGCCCATGCCTTAAGAAATTAATTGAAAGCCTATTGGACTTTAATTAAATTGACATTGGATGTTAATTGGGCTTTGAGACCCATAAAGATTGGATCTAGAATCTACGTCTAAAAGGCACATTAATAAAGTGTAATTATTTAATTTGGAATTAAATAAAGAATTAGTATTGAATACAAATTAAATTGGATTTAAAATTTTAGTTGATATAATTCAAGAATACGCATTTTGAGTACTTATTCTTAAAACGAGTTGGACTCGCGCAAATCAAATCGTTATTTGAACATCGGATGATCACTTAATTCAAAGATTAATTAATTGGATTAGATTGATTAAATAACATGCTTTGTGTGAATACATGGATGTATTGTATGAATAATGTATATCAGATGAATATTAGATGGGTGAGGGCAATTTTGGAAATTGTTGTAATAAATTTAGAATTTATTAAATTGGACCTGCGTGTCCAGCCTATTACCTTTTTTCT
Source organism: Zanthoxylum bungeanum (assembly GCA_019454045.1). Lineage (NCBI taxonomy): Eukaryota > Viridiplantae > Streptophyta > Magnoliopsida > Sapindales > Rutaceae > Zanthoxylum > Zanthoxylum bungeanum. The sequence goes on from SKCR01015589.1 coordinate 78,497, forward strand.
CATTGTATTTCTTGTTGGGTTTTACTATAGTCCTGGGATCGATTTCATGCAATGAAACATATATGTGAATACTCGTAAAAGCATGGCAGAATCATACTTATAACGATCGGCTTTTGCGACGCGAGGAACAAAAACTCCTTGGCTCCTCCTTGGAAGCTCACGGCAGTGGGCTGCTCTTTGTGCTCTCCAAATTCAGTCATCCCTCCATTGATGCTCCAAGCTCCAAGCTTTGCAAATGGTGATTTCATGCTCATAAGTTAGTTCTCTATCACCTTAGGATGACCCTTCATGTGCTAGCATTGGCAAGATTTGCAACAAATCTTCCATGTTTCTTCATGTAATTTTCGGCCTTGCCAAAAATTAGGGAGAGAAGCATTTTTGGCCCCCTGGCCAAATGCAAAGAGAGAAGAGAAAGAGAGAATGTGTTTTTGTGTGTTGATTAATTGATTTCCAAAATCAATTAAAACATATACCAAATTTTGAATTTCCAAAAGTCAAAAAGGTACAAGCATAAAGCTTTCCAACTACCACCATCAATCACAAAAGACAAGTTGTCATATCACTCAAAGTGACTAGACATCACATCAATCGATTGACTAGTGATTTGACGCTTGATGTGACTTGTGGGCCGCACTTGAATTCGAAATGCGAGTGCGCCCGCAAACACTCCCGGGCTCGGGTTCGCTAATTCCGAATTAACGAATTTTCCGATGCGACGTAATTAAATCAAATTAAATTAAATAATTATGCCTAGCAAAATTACTATTCACGTCGCTAACGAATTAATTCTAAATTAACTCGTTCCCCCGAATTAAAATCTAATTTTAATTCCGTGTCGAAATCCAATTTCCTATAATATATCGAATATATTATTTTCTCGATTAATTCCAAATTAATCGTTCTCTCTCTTATTAATTAATATTTTATCCCAGATAAAATATCTCCGTAATTAATCCCAGATTAATTTTCTCTCTTTTATAGTTAATCAAAGATTAATAAAGTGCGAGTCATACGTCTTCGGTGAATCTTCGGGAAGCGACCCATGAGATCCCCGGATATGTTGGTAGTAAATTCGGTCGTCGGACTATCCGAACACGTACGTACCTAGTACTACGTTTTTACCGATTTACAAGACATGGTTGGCTTCTAGCAAAATACCGTGCCTACCAATTCTCCAGAAATATTCTTACTGGAATATGTGATCTATATCAGGCATAGTATACGTAGTATTGCGTATTGTGATCCAGTATCGGATGTCACGTGCTAGGCTTGGGGCTGGAATTGTGTCTACCCCGTACGAAGCACATATTGGATCTCTGGTAACTAGTCTCTATAATCGGATAATCATGACCTAGTCATATTATCCCGATAACTGCAGTACATAAGAGCGCCAGTTCCGTATCCTATGTGATCATCATCTCCACTATGACTGGATTGATACTTCCGTCTTGACATCACACCCAATACACTACGATTCTCAATATACCCAGAAGAGGCATACACAGAACCTGTTAAAGCCCTGGACGACCAAAACCAAAGTATATTGATTGTCGCAAGTATTAGCGGTGCAAGTCTCAGGTTAAGACCAAATACACCTACCCTGATTCGGACTTCAATAGACACATAGTCATACTACCAATGGAATTCCGATGGGTCTATCCAGAGCGAAGCTGTTTCCGTACCATCGGTAAACACAACTTCCTATTACACTTGCATGAGTATCCTATACCTAAATATATGAGAACTATGTCGTTATGCTCCCACAACGCGCACAAGTGTAATATTAGTCTATTCCGTATTATCGATTTCCAATATCGATAATACTATGACTAGGGTTATTTAATGATTAAACCTTCATGGATTGATACTGTCTCATATCATCTCAATCCGGAACTAATCATATGGACCTTCTATCATTTATACATCTTGGTAATCTAATTACAAATGATAAAATAGCAATTTCCTTTGTCACATAGTTAATTTGTACAACAGCACCATGATCTGTACAAATAGTGATGTTATGGGTCATAACTGTCCAACATTTCTTTTCTCACCAATTCCCCTCAAAGTAAATAAGGTTTCTTTAGAAGTATTACGTAATTGGGTAGAAGTTAGAATAGTGCTAGCGAGAGAGAGGAAAGAGAGAGATTTGTTCTAGGAACAAAATGAATTATATATCCATCCGCATATCATTATTAATTTTATCGCGCCTTATTATGCTTTTAGAATGCAAGCTTAAGGGTGTATGATGAGACCTAATTAAAGATAATAAATTGTTTGTCAAATCGTGACAAAAACCCTTAACAAATATTAATTGATTTCCTTACATTGAGTGATTCTCTCTCAAGATCCAAGATTGGCATTGGTTTGTTGGCCAAAGTCAAGATCAATGTCCATCGCGGATGTATTTGAATCATGAAAGCTTTATTCCATATCGTACGCCTTGGGCAAGTTGTGATTTTTAGGCCAAAGTCAAGGTTACTTCTTGTTCATCGGCCTCAATTACGATGCTGTCCCACTGTCAATGGGTCACGCTTAACTGGTTTCATTAAGCTTGTTGATCCAAAGCCAAGGCTTAGTTGATTCAGAGGAAAAGGTTAGGCAATATATTGGATATATTGGCATATATTGGATATATGTTTCGGACTTGGTCCATCTACTGGATCTAGGAATTGGATGAGATCCAATTGATCTTAGAGATCTACCTAGTTAAGTTTCATATATTTTTGTTGGCCAAAGTCACCGTTGTGTGTTATTTAACTGGATTCTAGCCCACTAGGAAACTAGGTTTCCCGAATACTCCACAGAGGGTTAGAGGCTCGCTGAAAAATAGTGGGAGGCAAGTATTAAATTTGCAATTTCGTTTAGATACTTGCCAATACGCGCTCATTTCAATTTTTCGTCATTAAAATTTTTATATATATTAGTTGGACTAATAATTCAATTGTTGTTTTAATTAAACAGTTGCACTGTATTCAAACTACTTCATTTATAGTTGATTATATAATTGGATTATAGTAATCAAATATATTTGAATTTAACCAATCAAATAATAGTTGATTATATAGTTAGACTATAGTAATCATTATATTCGATTGTACCCGAAATTGTTGATTGGATAGTTGGACTATTGGAATCAAGATAACAGAAAGATTTGCGTTTAAAACATAATCCTGGGTGAAAATGCCTTTAAGCGGCTTCAAATTTCAAATTGGGAATATAACCTCAGATAGTCCTGGGAGCAGAGAAGTTACTTTATTTGATAGAGTGACATCTCGGGCCTGAGCCCGGAGTTGAGAAAATAGTGGAGCATGAGCTTTGGAAGACTCATGGTGATGATAACTTTAGTGCTCAATCTGTTATGCTTGCCGCAATGATTCCTTAATTTCTTCATCAGAACTAAGGATTAGATCATTATAGTATGATATTGAAATTGAAGGATCTTCTTAGATCTATTCTTAGATCTTAGAAGTACTAATTGTAAAAGAAAACTCTTGGAGAGTTAATGGCTATGCTCAAAGAGACAAGGCGAGAGCTTGCAAAAGGGCAAGAAGCGCAATGCGCATCTTACTTCAACATCCCAGAAGGTCAAGGCTTGGCCGAAGGCTTCTAGGGATATAAAAATGGGCAAAGGCAAAATCGTCACAGTCTTCTAGGAAGACAAAGGACATATCCGAAGATGTCTGCCTAAACTGTGGTAAAACGGGGTCATTGGAAGCGTGACTGCCGTATGGACAAGGTAGACATGGGGGAAGTGAAGGTCGGGCAAGGCTCCGGCTTCAAGTATGTTTGTTATAAACATTACCACTACTAGTTTAAAATTGGATTTTTGATATTGGATGTGGAACATACATAGATGTGTGGGATCTGCTGATGAGCAGGATACTGACTTCAGATGAGATCGACCTATGAGTCAGAAACAGGACATAAGTCGTTGTTTTGGCCATAGGAAGCTAAGTTTTGGAATTGCCCTTTGGGCATGTACTTAAATTAGGAGACTGTTATAATGTATCTAGTTTGACTAGGAACATTATCTCTATATCTAGTTTAACCCGTTGCGGGTATACCTTTATGTTCATGAGCACTAAGTGTTTTGTTTATAAAGATGATATTGAGATAAGCATATTAGATGTGAATAACAGAATTTATATTTAGAATATAAATGAATCTCAAACATATAATATGACAAACAAAAGCTCAAACTGAATAAATCTGTTGAGACTTAAAAGTGGCATTGTTGTCTGGGACACATTAAACAAGATTCGTATATCCACACTTTCGAAGAGTGGATACTAGGATGGATTTGATTCTAATTCAAATGATGTCTATGAATCTAGTTTTTTAGGCAAAGTGCCTAGAACACCTTTTACTAGGTAAAAGTGCAAGTGCCACCGAGCTGTTAGCCTTTGTTCATGGTGACGTATGTGGGCCCATGTCTAGCTAGGCTAGAGGTGGTTATGTGTACTTCGTAACCCTTACGGATGTTGCATCGAGTTATGGTTATGTGTATCTTATGACACACAAATTGAAAACTTTTGATAAATTCAAAGAGTTTCGACACGAAGTAGAAAAATAGACTGGTAAAAGTATTGAAAACATTACGGTTAGACCATAGTGTAAAATACTTAAACATATGAGTTTCAAGATTATTTGCAAGAGTATGGTATTCTTTCACACTGGACTCCTCCCGGGACACCTCAAATTGACGGTGTGTCTGAAAGAGAAACCAAACTTTGTTGGACATGGTAAGATTGGTGATGAGTTGCTATGAGCTACCAATTTCCTTCTGACGATACGCATTGAACAGTGCAATACTTATTTTGAATAAGGTTCTATGTAAATCTGTTAGACAGACTTCATATTAGATATGAACAGGAAAGAAACCGGGTTTCTCATTCCTGGAGATTTGGAAATGCTGGGCATACTCTAAACGTTTGGATGATACCAAACTAGAACCCAAATCGGATAAGTGCATAATTTGTGGGTTATCCTAAGGAAACCAAAGTATAGTACTTATACAACTCACAAGAGAACAATGTAATTGTTGCTCTCCATGCGGTTTTCCTAAGAGGAATTCCTATATGCAGTGGTAAGTGGGAGGAAAGTAAAACTCGATGAAAATCGGAGCAATACTGTTCCAGGCACTGATTCCTTAACGGAACACAAACAGTTCATCAGGGATGAAACTGTACCACAATCTTCGAATACACAAGAACCGCGTAAGTCGGAGAGAGTCAGAAAACAACCTGGGAGGTATGGGTTTCCGATCTCACCTCATGTAGATGTCAATCTTATTGAGGAAGACGAACCGGTTATGTATAAGGAAGTGATACAAGGTATCGACTTCTTTTATGGCAAAGTGCCATGAAGTCCGAAATGGATTCCATGTATACCAACTAAGTTTGGACACTGGTTGATGTACCAGAAGGCATTGTGCCTATTGATACTAAATGTGTCTTCAAGGAAGACATACATGGATGGCAATATATAAATATACATAGCCAGGCTTGTACAGAAAGGGTATCGTCAACGACATAGTGTCGACTACGATGAAACTTTTTCATCTGTTGCCATGATTAAATCCATTCCGATAATGCTTGCTATTGCTGCATATTTCATTTATGAAATATGGCAGCTGAACGTCAAAACCGCTTTCCTTAAACGGAAACCTTTTGGAGGATGTTTATATACATCCTGACGGTTTTGTCAAGCCAAAAACAAGCAAACAAGGTTTGCAAGTTAAATCGATCCATTTATGGATTGAAGGAAGCATTGTGTTCTTGGAACCAATATTTTGACGAGATCATAATGGTATATGATTTAATTAAAAATGAATATGATTCTTGTGTATATAAGAAGGTTAGTGGGAGAGCACTGACAATAAATGTCCTGTAAGTTGATGATGTATTGCTTTTTAGCAATAACATTCCCATAAAATAATTGGTGAAATTTTGACTTTCATTAAAATTCTCCATGGAATACTCGGAGAGGCAACCTTTATTCTAGGAATAACGATCTACTGGGATAGATCTAAATGTTGTTGACCTTTCTGAGAACTCGTATATTAAAAATATGTATGCGACCTGGTGTCGCATATGCTTTGAGCATATGGAGTCACAATCATGCCAATCCAAGTGATGGTCACTGGATTGATGTTAAGAACATCCTTGAGTATCTTAGACGAACTAAAGATGCATTCTCAAAATATAGAGAATGAGAACTTGAAGTGACTAGGTTCACCGTTGCAAGTTTCCAAACCGACAAAGATGACTTTAAGTCGCAATAAGGGTACTATATAGTTTGAATAACGGAACAGTGAGCTGGAAATCTTCCAAGCAAGATACTGTTGCATAATAAACAAAAAAAGCGGAATATTGCTGCAGCTGAGGCAGCAAAAGAAGCATTTTGGATCTATAAAATTCCTAATTAGATTAGGAGTAGTTCTGTTAGCATTTGAGCTAGGCTACAGCACAGGCTGAGGAACCACGGTCTCTTCAACAATCCAAGTATGTACTTCAACCATTTCATCTGATTCGTAAGATCATACATCGTGGTGATGTGATGATCGAATAAATCGCATCAGATGAAAACCTTGCATATCCGCTGACGAAAGATGTTTCTCAGTAGAAGTTTGAGCGACCTGTACATAGTTCAGGTGTAGGACACTTGAGTGATTGGCTATAGGCCAAGTGAGAGATTGTTGGACAATCATGACCCAGAGCATCACTGTTTGTACAAAACATGGTGTTGTTGTACAAATTAACTTTGTGACAAAGGAAATTGCTCTTTTATCATTTGTAATTGGATTACCGGAATATATAAATGATAAGAGTCCATATGATTAATACCAGATTAATAAGATATGAGACAGTATTAATCCACGTAAGGTTTAATCATTAAATATCCCAAGTCATAGTATTATCGAGACTGGACATCGATAATGCGGAATAGACTAGTATTACACTTGTGCGTGTTATGGAAGCGTAACGACATAGTTCTCATATATTTGGGGATTGGATACTCATGCAAGTGTAATAGGAGGTTCTGTTTACCGATGGTACGGAAACAGCTTCACTTTGGATAGACCCCTCGGAATCCTATTGGTAGTATGACTATGTGTCTATGGGAATCCGAATCAGGGTAGGTGTATTTGGTCTTAAAACCCCACTTCTCTCTAAACCAATTTCCTTAATGTTGGACAATTATGACCCATAGCATCACTGTTTGTACAGAACATGGTGTTGTTGTACAAATAAACTATGTGACAAAGGAAATTGCTCTTTTATCATTTGTAATTGGATTACCGGAATATATAAATGATAAGAGTCCATATGATTAATACCAGATTAATAAGATATGAGACAGTATTAATCCACGTAAGGTTTAATCATTAAATATCCCAAGTCATAGTATTATCGAGACTGGACATCGATAATGCGGAATATACTAGTATTACACTTGTGCGTGTTATTGAAGCGTAACGACATAGTTCTCATATATTTGGGTATTGGTTACTCATGCAAGTGTAATAGGAGGTTCTGTTTACCGATGGTACGGAAACAGCTTCGCTCTGGATAGACCCCTCGGAATCCCATTGGTAGTATGACTATGTGTCTATGGGAATCCGAATCAGGGTAGGTGTATTTGGTCTTAACCTGAGACTTAAATCGCTACTGCTTGCGACAATCAGTATACTTTGGTTTTGGTCATCCGAGGCTTTAACAAGTTCCGTGTACGCCTCTTCTGGGTATACTGAGAATCGTAGTGTATTGGGTGTGATGTCAAGATGGAAGTATCACTTCAGTCATATGGAGATGATGATCACGTAGGATACGAAACTAGTACACTTAAGTACTGCAGTCATCGGGATAATATGACTAGGTCATGATTATCCGATTATAGAGACTAGTTACCAGAGATCCGATATGCGCTTCTTACGGGGCAGACATAATTCCAGCCCTAGGCCTAGCATGTGACATCCGATACTGGATCGCAATACGCAATATTACGTATACTACGCCTGAAAAAGATTACATATTCCTTAAAAGAATATTTCTGGAGAATTAGGTAGGCATGGTGCTTTGCTAGAAGCCAACCATGTCTTGTAAATCGGTAAAAACGTGGTAAGGGGTACGCACGTATTCGGATAGTCCGATAACCGGATTTACTGCCAACTTATCCATGGATCTCATGGGTCGCTTCCCGAAGATTCACCGATGACGTATGACTCGAACAGAATTAATCTGGGATTAATTATGAGAGAGAAAAATTAATCTAGGATTAATTACGGTGAGAATTTATCTGGGATAAAATTTAACTAGAAGAGAGAGAACGATTAATTTGGAATTAATCGATTAAATAATATATTCGATATATTAAATGATATTAGATTTCATAATGAAATTAGAATTGGATTTTAATTCGGGCGAACGAATTAATTTAGAATTAATACGCAAGCGACTTTAAAAGTAATGCGGAATAGGCTAGTATTGCACTTGTGTGCGTTGTGAGGGCACAACGGCATAATTCTCATATATATAAGTATTGGATAGTTATGCAAGTGCGATAGGAGGTCGTGTTTCACCGATGGTACGGGAAACAGCTTCACTCTGGATAGACCCTTCGGAATCCCATTGGTATTATGACTATGTGTCTATGGGAGGCCGAAATCAAGGTAGGTGTGTATAGTCTTAACCTGAGACTTACATCGCTAATACTTAAGATAATCGATAGACTTTGGTCTTGGTGGTACAAGGCTTTAACCGGTTCTGCGTACACCACTTCTGGGTTTATCAGAGAGTCGTAGTGTATTGGATGTGATGTCAAGACAGAAGTATCACTCCAGTCATAGTGGAGATGATGTCACGCAGGATACGGTATTAGTGCTCTTAAGTGCTGCGCGGCCATCGGGATATTATGACAAGGTCATGTATATCCGATTATAGTGACTAGTTACCAGACATCCGACATGTGCTTCGTACGGGGCAGACACTTATCCAGCCCCAGGCCTAGCACGTGACTATCTGATACTGGGCCGATATGCACAATACAATCGTATACTACGCTTGATACAGATCTTAATATTCTTAAATGGATATGTCCGGAGAATTGGAAGACTTGGTGCTTTGCTAGGAGTCGACCTTGTGTCGTAAATCGGTAAAACGTAGTACTTGGTACGTACGTGATTCGGATACTCCGATGACCGTATTTACTGCCAATATATCCGGGGATCTCATGGGTCGCTTCCCGATAATCCACCGATGACGCACAACTCACACTCTTATATAATCTGGGATTATATAGAAGAGAGAGAAAATTAATCTAGGATTAATAACAGAGATATTTTATCTAGGATAAAATATCGTCTAGAGAGAGATAACGATTAATTTGGAATTAATCGATTAAATTAATATATTCGATATATTAAACGAAATTAGATTTCGACGCGGAATTAAAATTAGATTTAATTCGGGCGAACGAATTAATTTAGAATTAATTCGTTAGCGACGTGAATAGTGAATTCGCTAGGCGTAATCATTTAATTACGACGCGACGGAAAAATCGTTAATTTGGATTAACGAACCCGAGCCCGAGTGTGATTGCGAGCGCATTCGTATTTCGAATTCGAGTGCGGCATCGCAAGTCGCATCAAGCGTCAAATCATTCATCACATCAAGCGTCAAAACAAATGTCACTTGAGTGATGTGATTGATTGATGTGATTGATTGATTGATTGAAAGACATGTCACTTTATTAAAGTTGATATGACTTAAAGTTGATGTGAATAGTGAAAGCTAGTGGAGGGAAAACTTTTGGTTTTTGGCTCCAAAATTCATTTAATCTATTAGATGAAATTAAATGGAAATTGATTATTATTTTGGAAAATATATAATCAAAAAGGCTTTACACTTTTTGGAACAAGTCAACACATTTCTATCTCTCCATTTCTTTCTCTTCTTCTCACGCCCAAGACCATTTTTCTTCACTGGTTTGAACCAGAAATGGCGTGAACAAAGGGAAGCAAGAGTTGCGTTTTCATGGTGATAACCGCAAGTGCTAGCACACTTCGAGTCTTGCGAAGGTGGTAGGGAGGTTCGCCCATGAGCCGGGATCCGTTAGACGAGGCTTGGAGCTCCGTTTTCTTAGCTCAAATCTGAATATTGGAGGCAGTGGACTGGTCAGTTTTGGCGTGAAGGGCAGTGGGCTTTTTGGCTTCATTCGTCTCCAAATCGACTCAACCGATCGATGTGAGTATTCCGCTATCTCCGTTGATGTGTTCACATAATGTTTTCATTGCTTGTTTGATCTTGGGACCTAGATTAATACCAACACAAGAATGATCCATACATTTTTTGTACGCAAGCACGTTTAGTGATATATATACCTGATCCTAAGTTAGGAACTGGATGGATGGTGGTAGAAAAGTTACAACATAGGGCCATTTGGGACACGCAGGAGAAAGATAGAGTTGACATATCAGATGAAACACAAGAAGTCTCCGGCAATTTTGAAGTTCCTGAACAGATATTTGTTGGACCAACTGTCAACGTTCCTGAAAATATAACATTAACTCGATCTAGTACAGACGTTGAGCTAATTCCTCATTCTGAATTGAGCGTTGAAGTAGCAAGTGAAGAACAATTTGACACTGAAGATGACTTCGATTCCAGTCACGAATCCTCAAATACCGACGATAATAATGATTAATTATGAAGTTACAGTATTTTTGTGATGGATGAATAATTTTATGGATTAATGTATGGTTGTTGATTTTAATTACTCTTTAGATATGGTTGAAATATTAACGTAATGATTAATAGTATAACTATGATATGAATGTGTTTTTGCTGCTGAGCCGAGGAAGAAGAGAAGCACTGGTTTTAGGAATTTAAAGGACATTTAGCGTTGAAATAATTGACTTTTAGCGTCGCAATAGTCGACGCTAATTGTTAAGCGGGTTAATGAAAATTAGGGTTTTTTTTCCGGGAAATTTAATTTTTATTTAGCGTCGAAATACAATAGTCGACGCTAAATGTAAGATATATAGCGTCGATTATTAATCGACGCTAATTTTAATTTACTCGACGGTAAATGTGAGACGTTTGGCGTCGACTTTTGTATGTCGACGCTAGATGTCTTACATTTAGCGTCGACAATTGTATTTCGACGCTATATGTCTTTAATTTAGCGTCGAATGTTATATTTCGACGCTAAATAAAAATTAAATTTCCCGGAAAAAACCCTAATTTTTCATTAACCGCCTTACAATTAGCGTCGAAGTAATCGACGCTAAAAGTCAATTACTTCGACGCTAAATGTCCTTTAAATCCCTAAAACCAGTGCTTCTCTTCTTCCTCGGCTCAGCAGCAAAAAACTCATTCATCCTTCATTAATCGATTCTCCAACAGTGACGAACGAAGGAAATTAACAGGTAAGTCTCCTTTGTTGATTTAAAATTGTTGATGAGGATGAATTTGATGAATTTGAGGATGAGATTGATGATATTATTGATGAATTTGATGAATTTTTGATTGATGAAATTGATGATGATGATGATAGATGATGATGATGATAGATGATGATGATGATGACGATTTTGAAGACGAACAGCAGCAAATTGCTGCTGTTCTTGGCCAGAACAGCAGCAATTTGCTGCTGTTCTTGCCTTGCCAAATCAAAATCGTCATCATCATGTTTTATAACTGTTTGATCAAAATCGGCCGTTTATATAATGTTAAGTTTGAATTTGTGCCCTCTTTGGTTAATTATAACTGTTTGATAGATCAATTATGTGGTTTTTCGCGTGTTAGTAATGCTCATAAATTGGTTTATGATTGCGGAGGATATGCCGCAAGGGAAGAGTGTTAATGAGGACTTAGCTTATGGACATATGATTGACTCGCTTTGTGTGGCTTGTGATGTATTGGTGATGTGAATAATGAATGCATATGTGAAATGAATAAATGAATGAATGAATTTGAAAACGAAAGTGAGCATTCGATGTTATAAGCGCTTTTTTAATTTGTATTGACTTGTATGGATATGTATGTATATGTATAAGAACTTTGGAATTTGATGACGCTAATGCGACGGGTTTTTGCAGATGGCACCGGGCAATCGCAAACGGGCTACCGCGACTCCATCTACATCAGCAAGGGCAACCGGCCTTGGTGATTTCTCTGCTAGCACAGGTGAGTCAAGTACAGTGAAGGGTCGAGGACGCACCCGTGGCCTGGGTTTGGCTAAGTCGTTAAGGCTCACGGGCGTATCCGGATAGAGATATCAGATGATGGACAAACTCAAGTAGGACAACATAATTCAGCGTTTAATACAGCCATAGGAGCTACAGCTCGATATGAAGCTCCCCAAAACTACGTATCTTGGAGAAAGATACCGTGGGAGACGAAACTGAACCAGCTATTCCCTTCGCTACTTGTAAGTTTTCGATATTGTTTGTTATTTAACATTTTTATTTTATACTTATTTTTACTCGAATTTTCATGTAGGAATGGTTCGACTTCGATATGACCCAAGTGAATGTCCAACAATATATTGACTACCACATGGGGAAAAGTTATAAAGATTATAGAACAAAAGTCCTGAAACCAATATTCGACGAACATGGACCTTCAAATGCTCCACAACACAAGCCTGATTTTATAGAGGAACAAGATTGGACATTCTTATGTGAGCTTTGGTCGAGCGAAAAACACGAGGTAAATTTTGAAATAAACGGAAATTTATAATTGTCTTTGTTTTCGGTACTTACAGTGTTCGTGAATACATGATAAATGTCACGCAAATGCGGAAAATCGAAGTCACTTGCGTTTTAACCACCGTGGAGGTTCGAAGCCATTTATCCAACATCGTGCCGAACATTCTGAGGTAAATATATCCTAACGTAAAGTTTAACAGTTAATTGTTTTTACTATCTCGAATAATATTGAATTTATTTTATGTTTATAACAGAGTAGCACAGGTGAGGTGCAATCATTTCCAGATTTTTTCCGTGTGACGCATTACAATGACAAGAATAAATGGATAAATGAAGAAGCCGAACGCTGCTATGTAAGTTTCAGTTTTTAAAATAAAATAATTAATATTATATATGTTAATTTTTTTTCTCAAATTCTAATATTAACTTATTTTTTGAAACAGAACGAAATGATGGAACTCCAACATCAAACTCAAGAGATAGGGACCGACCCCATACCAGATGAGCAGCTGTCGCAATTGGTTTTCCAGAATCAGACAGCTTACAACATTGGTCTTGGCACTCGTAAGAAGCCAACGTCATCTGCACGCAATAGTGGTAATTCGGACAATGTCTCTCTTCGAGACGAGTTAGTCACCACCAAAGACGAGCTGCAGCAGACTAAGGAGAAGCTACAACAGGTCACGGTGGACCACGAGAAGAAGATGATGGACCACGAGAAGAAGATGGAGCAGTTGGAACAGCAACTGCAGGCTTTCCGTCAGATGTTCGAGGCCTCAATGAGTCATGGTGCATCGGGCTCGAGCGTCCCCCCATCACAGTAGTAATTAATTTTATATTTGGTTTTGTATAAATATTTTGAACAAATAGATTTAATATAATATTTCTTTTTTCTAAAATAAATTTCAATATAATATTTCGTCATTTTGTTATTAATTACATTTTTTTCAACTAAATTAAATAATTTAGACCAAAAAATAAGTAAATCACTAATTTTTTTTAAAAAAAATTTTTGTCTTTAGCGTCGAATATTTCGACGCTAATAGTATACAAAATGGCCGCTGTAAGCGTTCATATAATTCTTTTTTAATATACGTTAGCGTCGACAGTTTTCGACGCTAAAAGTAATTTTGGCGTCGAAATATTTTGACGCTAATGTTAACAAAATGGTCGCTGTAAACTTACATATAATACTTTTTAAATATACTTTAGCGTCGACACGTTTCGACGCTAAAAGTTTTAATTTTTGCGTCGATATAGTTCGTCGCCAAATATACAATATAGCGTCGAATAATTTTATTTAGTGTCGAAAATAATTGGACGCAGAATACTGTTTTTTTGCGTCGCATTACATTATTTCGACGCTAAAAGTGCTTTTCGTCGACATTTTATCGTCCATTGTTTGCGTCTGATTTTTTCGACGCTAAATGTTATTTGCGTCGAAAGGTTAATTTATTGCGTCGAAATTCTTCGACACTAAATGGTCTAATTCTTGTAATGTACCCAAGTGCTAAACCAGTACACTCATATTGTGGGACTCTCTAAGTCCAGATACGTTTAACATATAAACCTAGCTCATATGTACGTAATTCGACCACCTCCGAATTTTCAAAGAACACGAATGACATTTCTAGACTATACAAGTCGAGGTCATCACATATGTTTAAAAATCTCTCTGTCATAGTCAATCCAAGTTGTACTTAGAAAATATAGATTACACCGTAAAGTTTTCGAGGCGCACATCTCATATTGTCGACATTTCCATGATTTTTTACAACTAATTAAGACACCATTTCTGATATATGTGATCAACCCTAGGTGATCGGCTTTGGAAAAAGTCTGAAGAATCATGATATTTTTCTAATCACGCGATATTTCCTTTTGAAGTGTTTAGACTTGGAATGCGCTCTCGGCTCTTTAGCCTGCATAATTGCTCCGTTATTATCACAGTATAATGGGATCGAATCCGTAATACTTGGCACAATGCCAAGTTCTGCAATAAAATTTCTTATCCAAATAGCTTCTTTAGAAGCTTTCGAAACCGCTATGAATTCTGCCTCAGTGGTGCAATCAGCTCTTGAGCTTTGCTTTGAACATCGCCAGCTAAATGCACCGTAATAAAGGGTAATTATATATCCGGATGTAGACTTTCTAACATCCGGATCTCCCTGGAAATCAGAATCTTGACAACCCTTAACGTGTAGCTCATCTTCTCCATAAATTAGAAACTTATCCTTAGTATCTTAAAGATATTTTAGGATATATTTCATGGCTATCCAATGATCATTACCCGAATCAGATTAATATCGGCTAGTTACATTGAAGCCGAAACTGATGTCAGGTCTAATACATAGCATAACATATATAATGCTTCCAATACAAGAAGCATATGACAAGTTAGACATTCTAACTCTCTCTTCCTCAGTTTGAGGTGTCATTTTCTTCAAAAGATGTATGTCGTATCGAAAAGGTAAATTTACTGTCTTGCAGTTGGTAAAACTGTATCTTTCTAAAATTTTATATATGTATGTGGATTGCGAAAATCCTATAAGTTTCCTTACTCTATCTCGGTAGAGCCTTATACCCAATATATAGGAAGCTTCACCCATGTATTTCAATGAGAAGTTCTTACAAAAGTAGGCTTTCACACTTTGCATCAATCTTATATCATTCCCAATGATAAGGATATCGTCTACATACAATACAAGGAAGATTACATGCTCCCAATAAATTTCTTATAAACACACGATTCTTTCTCATTCTTGATGAATCCAGATAATCTAATTATCTCATCAAAATGACGATTACAGCTTCAGGATGCCTGTTTAAGTCCATAAATAGACTTCTGGAGCTTGCAAACCAAGTTTGAAGTCTCACTGGATACGAAACCCTTTTGTTGGTCCATATAGATATCCACCTCATGGAATCCATTTATGAACGCGGTTTTTCACATCTATCTGCCATATCTATAGTCATGATATGCAACAATGGCTAGAAGAATCCTAATGAGTTTTAGCATGGCTACTAGTGAAAAAGTTTTCTCATAGTCAATCCCAAGACGTTGAGTGTAACCATTTACTGCCAGTCAAGCCTTAAGGGTTTCCACATCTCCATCAGGCCCTCGCTTCCTTTTATAAACCCATTTACAACCAATATGATTAACTCGTTTAGAAAGTTCAACCAAGTCCCAGACTTGACTTTCATGTATAGAATCCATCTCAGACTTTATGGCTTCCTGCCATTTTCTCTAATCGATATCCAATATCACATGTTTATATGTAGTCAGATGTGTTTTCTCCAAGAGGATAACATCAAGGCTCGCATCAGACGTTAAAAATAGTCTCTCTGGATGCCTTGATATTCTATTAGACCTACGAAGAAATTGTGTCGTAGATCATTCACCTAGTTGGATCTATGGTTCCATCTCAGGTTTCTTAATGTTGGGATCAACTAATTGAGTTCAATCTTTCTACAATTTTCAATTTCTCTCAAAAAAATCATTTTCAATAAAAGTGGAAAAATGAGCAACAAATACATTTCGTTGCTCAGAATAATAGAATTGATATTCCAAAGAATTTTCAGGATACACAATGAACCTGTTTTTATACCCTAAATCTTTAAATATCTAAGATTTTAATTTATACCGTACCATATCTATTATGGGGAGGTAGAAACAGCTTTTGATGGAACTCTGTTAAGTATGTGGGCAGCAGTAAGTAAAGCATAACCCCAAAGGTAATATGAAAGATCTATGTAGCTCATTATAGATCGTACCATATCCAATAAAGTACGATTGCTCCACTCAGACACACCATTATATTGAGAAGTTCCTGATGGGCTATATTGGGCGAGAATCTTATTCTCCCTTAAATAACATATGAATTCGTCGCTCATGTATTCACCATCTTGATCTGATCGAAGACACTTGATGAATTTACCATTTATTTTTCAACTTCGTTTCAGAATATTTCTGATTTATGTCTCATCAAATAAACATATCCATATCTTGATTTTTCATCATTGAAAGTCACGAAGTAAGTTGAACCACATGAGTGACATGATTTAATGGACCACACACATCATTGTGTACTAGCTCTAATAAATCTTCAGTACGGTGTCCAACACCAAGAAATCTGGCTTTTGTCATTTTCCCTTGAATACATGACTCACTAATCGGATTAGGATCTAAGATAAGATCTTCAATCAAACCATCTTTAACCAATTTTGATATGACACCTATGTGGCCCAATCTCATATGTCATAATTCAGCATTATTTAATTCAGATCTTTTACTTGTATTTTCCTCTACATTAAGGACATCTCGATATATTTCCAAAACATATTGACTGTTAGATAAAGAACATTCACATATCAAATAGTTGTTTTTATCATATAAACGAAAACCACCATCTTTAATGTTTATTTTATAACCCTCTTTATCCAATATCAATAACGATATTAGATTTCTGAAAAAAAAAAGGGTACATAATTACAGTTATGTAAAATTTATTTACATCCAATAGGGATATCTATAACAACTATTCCTATGGCCTTGACATCCAATGTCTCGCCATTTCCAACTCTAAGCTAAATCTCTCTTTTGTTCAACCTTCTTTTAACTCTCATGACTTACATGGAGTTGCAAATATGAGTATGACTACCAGTGTCTGACACCCAACCACTATTTTCATATAAGGCTAATGGATTATGAATAATAGGAAAAATACAAAACATATTTGGGGTTCCTACTATTCCTTTCAGATCTGGACAATCATGTTTCCAATGTCCAGTCTTCTGGTAATGTAGACATGATTACGAGCTACACGTGGTCTTGTAGTTTGTTTCTTGGAGTCTTTCTTCTTATTTCCCATTTTAATCTTCTTAGACTTACTAGAAGTCATTGAAGATATTGCTCCACCATGGAGGTTCAAAGTGAGATTTCCTTTTCTTCAAATCATGTTCCACCGAGCGTAACATATTGTGAAGCTCTTCATATATGGCTTGCATCGAATGCATCACAAAGCCAGTATATGTATCAGGTAAAGAAGACAAAATTAAATTTTGGCCTAGCCTTTCATCTATCATAATGCCTTACCATTCTAAATATCAGATCTGATCAATCATGTTCGAAACATGAATGCTAACCAAATCTTCATCATTGAGCATAGCATGGAACAATTCCTTAGACCTCCGATATATCTCAATTTCTTGATTTACTTCAAACAACTTCTTGAGTGTTCTCATAATGCTCCAAAGTATTTGGTACTTCTATGTATTGTCTAAGCAAATCATAAATAATTTCGACAGATATTGGATTGAGCGTAACATAACTCAATCATTCTTACTCCAAGACAAAGCGGATGTTCATTTCCTACTCTAAGTAGTTCGAGGCTCCTTTAAGTTTATTGGAATCCAAAAGTCGCGCCAATGAATTTGCGACAGCCTTCTACAAGACAACAATTAAACACTAGCAGAACATTTTCATTTCAATATAAAAATACTAATACGATTATGGATTTTAAATCTATTAGTGCCCTTATACTATTTTACGTAATTCTGTAATCTCCCTTAACAGAAAAATAGAAATTTGGCAATCAATTTTCATAACGGGAAGTGGATCCCATGACATTTACTCCAGCCTCATAATAATGACGGTTTTGGCCTTCATAGACTCATTAGGTATACCTCAAATATCAATCACATTCATGTGACTCCTAAGTTTGGTCAAGAACCGTTTCTTATCCTAACAATAATGATGGTATTAAATTAAGACATGTTCGAGGTGTATACTTATCAATGTGCATTAATGAGGTTCGTAAGTACACCTACACAATAATGATGATATTGGGTGACTATGTCAACTCATCATGTTACATCTAAATTTTTTTACCATAGCGATCTAAGTTCTGACCACTTATACCCTCACAATAATGACGGCATTGGGCATAAGTAATAAGAACTCATTCATCTCTATACTGACAAGACTGGCCATCCAATAATACTCAAAAATTATTAATATTATTACTTAAAATAAAGTAATCACCTAATCATAGGAGATTTATGACAATCAAGTCATTAACATGCTTGGGTCAAAATAAAAATTAAAACATGTAACACATATCTAATATGACTTATGCATAATTAAATTTAAATTATATAGGCATTGATTCAAATACATGTCAAACATGCAAGATGTGTTGTATGGTTAAGACCTGCTCTAATACCGTTCTGGTGGGACGGTTGTGGGACCGCTAGGGTCAGATCAGTGTCCAACGCAGTGAAAAATGGGTCTAACCCATGGTAATTGAGCATGGGTGTATTTTTAAATATTTTAATGGAATACTATATTCCATTATGAGAGTATAGGGAAAAAACAGGGATGAATCGGAGTCAAGAAAAATAAAAAGGGAGAAAAAACCAGATCCTACTCATGGTGCGCACATACGCCAGCTTACGCATGCTGCGCAAGCATAGTCAACTTGCTTACACAAACAAGCTGCTTACGTAGCAGCCTCTGTGTATATTGTGTCCATTTTTTAAAAAATTATTATACACTTTTAAAAACTCTTTTAATCACCCAAAATTAATTTTAATTTCAAAACTTACTTTAACATATGTTTCACAACAAACATACATGCATTCTAAATACATATATGCATTACTTTGAATCAAAACACAAACCAAAATAGAATCCCATAATGAAGTGACTCATGAATATTTCTAGGTCACTCAAAGGTGGTCAAGTGATTATAGAATGGTAGCTATAGTTCCAAGCTAACATCTAGAGTTGTTAAATCTAATTTTATGTTCCATGTCCAACATGAACATTTTAACCCGATTACAAACATATTGTGTTTATCCATTCAAAATATCCATACACAATTCATCAGCCTAATTTCAACACTAAGCTATGTTATTATGTATTCAATACATAATACATCACTAAATACTTCATTAATGAAAACAGCTGACTAATGAAAACATAGCTTTAGAGAAGATCAAACTTACCTAGTAAGCTTGTTTCCAATATCCAATCTTCTTCTTGTTGTTGAAATGTTATCGAGAACTTCCAAAACTAACAAAGCTTGATTCCAAGATCTAATCTTTATTCCAAAGCTAGCAAACTTGATTCAAATATCCAATCTTCTTTTCCTTGTTGAAATATTGTAGAGAACTTCCAAAGCTTCTTTAAATACTTCTTTTACTTAGGCTAATATCTCTAATTCTTGCTTGTTTTAACTTTCACAAGCTTAATTAAAAACTTGCTCAAGCTTGCCTTTTATAGTGAAGCTTATGCAATTTTTAATTAATAAAAGTTCTAATTAACTTTTAGGTGGGCATAATCTAATTTTTCCAAATATGTATAATTAGGTGTGACTAATCACCTTTGTCTACCATTTTGATTTAATTCAATTAAATCTCGATAAATTTTAACCAATTGATTAGTTCATTGTCTTCCATTTTGATCTAATCCAATTAAATCAAGACAAATATACCTATTTTTACATATTTTATAATTACCAAAATATCCTTTAATTGTAGACATATTTATGAAATTACAGTAAAGCCCTTGTGTGATTTTAGATTAATCCATTTAATCCAATTGGGTCAAAGTAAAAAATTAATATTATCCAATAACACTTAATTTTTTTAATTGATAATTATAATATCAAATATTATTTATTATCAACCATTATCGGCTACCCAAATGCTCAACCAGTACACTTCATATTGCATAACTCTCTAAGTCCAGACACATTCTCCATAAGCCTAGCTCATATTTATGTAATTTGGCCACCTCCGAATTTGCCAAGAACACGAATGACCTTTTTGAACAATACAAGTCGAGGTTATCACATATGTTTAACAATCCCTTTGTCATAGGCTATCCGAGTTGTGCTTAGGAAACATAGATTACACCGTCAAGTTTCTGAGGCGCACATCTTATATTGTCGACATGTTCATGATTCCTTACAACTAATCAGAAGATTATTTCTTATATATGTTATCAACCCCTAGGTGATCGAATTTGGCTAAAGTCTTAAGAATCGTGACTTACTCACATGAATACCTAACCCCTTATGGTACACATACGAGTCCGCAGATCATATCTTGATACACACTTGATTAATGAGTGCACCAGTCCACACCCAACGAACATCTAGCGATCAGACTATGAAAGTTCTTTGACAGATATGGCATCAAAGTGTGGTGGATCACACACAAAATCAATGATATCCTATATTCAAATGATCACATATGCTACTCGACTCGAGGAGATTCCTATTGATGATGGTGTGTACTTCCAACTATTAGGAATCACCTATGGTTCATTTAGAATTCGCTACAAAAAATACCCATATGTTTATAAGAGCTTCACGTGCTCACGGTATATCGGGTTAAACCATTGGAACTTTAATTCCAAAATGCGACATGTGCTAGTTTTCTAGGTTATAAAAATTAGACCGTATTCCAAAAACAATGACTAAGAATACTTACCTTAAAAATAGTTTATAATAGTAATATTATCTCAATGTCGGACCACCCAGTGTCCAGTATTACTACATAACTATTCTAAGGTCAATGTCATTATCAGCATATTTATATATCAATCTAATATGCAAAATGACATTACCATTAACAAGATTGAAATGAAAATATAGTTATTTTATTAATGAATAATAAAATATAATGTACAATACATTATTCAGATTGGCGCTCCAAGTTGTTGGACAATTATGACCCATAACGTCACTATTTGTACAGATCATGGTGTTGTTGTACAAATTAACTATATGACAAAGGAGATTGCTCTCTTATCATTTGTGATTAGATCACTAAGATATATAAATGATAGGAGGTCCCTATGATTTATTCCTGGATTGAGAATGATATGAGACAGTATCAGTCCACGAAGGATAAATCATCAAATATCCCTAGTCAGAGTATTATCAAGATTGGACATCGATAAATGCGTAAAAGACTAGTATTACACTTGTGCGCGTTGTGAGGGCACAACAACATAGTTCTCATATATTTGGGTATAGGATACTCATGCAAGTGTAATAGGAGGTTGTGTTTTACCAATGGTACGGGAAACAGCTTCGCTCTGGATAGACCCCCTCGGAATTCCATTGGTAGTATGACTATGTGTCTATGGAAGTCCGAAATCAGGGTAGGTGCATTTGGTCTTAACCTGAGACTTGCACCACTAATACTTGCGACAATCAATATACTTTGGTTTTGGTCGTCCAGGGCTTTAACCAGTTTCTGTGTAAGCCTCTTCTGGGTATACCGAGAACAGTAGTGTGTTAGGTGTGATGTCAAGATGGAAGTATCACTCCAGTCATAGTGGAGATGATGGTCACGTAGGATACATGACTGATTCTCTTAAATGCTGCAGCTATCGGGATATTATGACAAGGTCATGTATATCCGATTATAGAGACTAGTTACCAGACATCCGACATGTGCTTCGTACGGGGCAGACACAATTCCAGCCCCAGGCCTAGCACGTGATCATCTGATACTGGATCGAGATACATAATACTACGTATACTACGCCTGATATAGATCGCTTATTCCTGTAAACATGTTTCTGGAGAATTGGGTAGGCATGGCGCTTTGCTAGAAGCCAACGTTGTCTTGTAAATCAGTAGAACGTCGTACTTGGTACGTACGTGTTCGGATAGTCCGACAACCTTATTTACTGCCAACATATCCGGGGATCTCATGGGTAACTTCCCGAAGATTCACTGATGACGTATGACTCACACTTTAATTAATCTGGGATTAATTTGATGAGAGAGAAAATTAATCTGGGATTAATTGCGGAGATATTTTATCTGGGATAAAATACCATTTAAAGAGAGATAACGATTAATTTGGAATTAATCGATTAAATTAATATATTTGATATATTAAACAAAATTGGATTTCGACGCGAAATTGAAATTAGATTTTAATTCGGGCAAACGAATTAATTTAGAATTAATTCGTTAGCAACGTGAATAGTGATTTCGCTAGGCATAATCATTTAATTACGTCGCAACGGAAAATTTGTTAATTTGGAATTAGCGAACCCGAGCCCGGGATTGTTTGCGAGCGCATTCGCATTTCGAATTCGAGTGCGGCATGCAAGTCAAATCAAGCGTCAAATCGCTAGTCGCATCAAGCGTCAAATCATTTGTCACTTTGAGTGATGTGACAACTTAGACACATTGATTGATTGATTGATGTGAGTTGATAGAAGTTGTTGAAAAGCTTTTTGAAAGCTTGAAAGAAATATATCATTATTTTAATGGTATTTGACTTTTAATTTTTGGTATTTGATATTCAAAAATTAAAAACAACACTTTAATCTCTCTCTCTCACCTCTCTTCTTCCTCATTCACGCCCAAAAGGGGCTGCTGCCTTCTTCTTTTCTGGTCCAAAACCGAGAGCAGTAAGAGAAGAAAATTAGTGATTTTGTTGCAAAATCTTGGTGCTAGCACACTCCGGAGTCGTCCGTAGGTGATAGGGAAACCCACCCGTGTGCATGGAATGATTAAACAAGAAAGCTTGGAGCTTGATTCACCCATCCATGGCCGAAAATGAAGATAAAAAACTCCCACTGCCGTGACTTGGAGGAGAGGGCAGAAAGTTTTTGTTGTCCACCGCATCGTCTCAACCGATCATTGTGAGTATTCCGCAACTCCTTGAATGTATTCACATATGTTTCATGCTTATTTAATGATCTTGGGAGGCTTAGAAACTCCAACAGAAGTACCAACTCCAACATTTGGGCCCTAATCATTTGAAGTGGATTGACCTTCTTACAGTGGAACGTAAACTTATTGGGCCTTTTCAACATGACGATTTTGCATTCCAAGATAATTGGGCCAACTACTTCGAAACATCTTTGGACAACTTGTGTGACAACTTTATTGGGCATATAATATTTAGTTAAGGTTCAAATTGTTGGGACGGATGTGGGACCTCTAGGGTTGGATCGATGCCCCATGCAGCGGAAGTGTGTCTAACACATGGATATCAAAGATAGGTGTATTTTTAAATTATTTTATAGAATATTATATTACATTACGAGTCCGTAGAAAAAAACGGGGACCAAATCGAAGTCCGGAAACTCCGGAACGGAGAAAATAAAGTTTCAGCGTCTTGTGCAGTAACTATCAGCGTGTCGCGACGCTTGGGCATGGGAGTCACAACGCCCAATCTACGAATGCTCCGAGTCGCGACGCTCAAGGTTTAGCGTCGTGGCGTCTGAAGCCCTGAGAACTCAATGTTGTGACGTTGAAGATTAGTGTTGCGACGCTAACTGTGTAAAAATTGGCAGAGAGTATTGTTTGTCTTTAAATCAATTCTAAACACTTCCAATTTTCTTGAAACACTTCAATACACCTAAAAGTCTAATTTTAACATCAAAACCAACATCAACACATGTTATACAACAAACATACATGTATCCTAAATATATATATATATATGCATTTATTTGAATTAAAATATAATTCAAAATAGAATCTCATTATAAAGTGACTCATGAACATATCTAGGTCACTCAAATGTGGTAAAGTGATTCTAGAATGGTAGTCATATCTCCAAGCTATCATCTAGAGTTCGAAAAATACTAATTTTATGTTCCATGTCAACCATGAACATTTTGCCCAATTACAAGCATATTGTGTTTATACTTTCAAAGCATCCATACACAATTAATTAGCCTAATTTCAACATCAAGCTATGGTATTATGTATCCAATACATAATTCATCACTATATATCTCACTAATGATAACTCACTAATGAAAACATTGTTGGAAAATATGTGTCATTAAATAAATTTAACATGCATTAATCAATTAACATATTAAAAATCAGAACTTAAACCATGAAACTTAGAAAAACCTGGAGAAACTGAAGATGATAAAAAGAGGATCCAAGTCGAGTTACCTCTATCCTTAAGAACTTATTAGCCCCGCCTCAGTGCTCAACAGATGTCTTGTAGCTAACGTTCTCCTAGGATTACTTGGATGCTTCTTGTAGAAGGGGCACTTATTTCACAAGAACTTGAACAATGAAAATGGAGGAAACTCTCTTTCAAGATGACTCTCTAGAATATGAAGGACTTATATGATTTTCTGGATGCTACAAAGGATCTCAAGGCCTCTTAATTTATAGGCATGAAATGGTGTCTTTGAAAGGCACCCTTTGGTTTATAGTGTAACCCTCCTAATAGTTATACCCTTTCCTAATGCCTTTAAAAGCCTATATATGCATCCTTTTAATTTAGAGGATATGTCCATTCACCTTTGTACCTTTCCCATAAGGCACTTCTAAGGGACATACCTCTCATACATTTATCTATATATTAAGAGAATTTATAACAAACATAGCTTTGGAGAAGATCAAACTTACCTAGCAAGCTTGATTCCAAGATCCAATCTTTTTCTCCTTGTTGAAATGTTGTGGAGAACTTCCAAAGCTAGCAAGCTTGGTTCAGAGATCCAATCTTTTTCTCCTTATTGTTGTAGAGAATTTCCAAAGCTAGCAAACTTGGTTCCAAGATCCAATCTTCTTCTCCTTGTTGAAATAATGTAGTGAACTTCCAAAACTTCTCTAAATACTTCTTTTACTTAGGCTAATATCTCTAATTCTTGCTTTTTTAGTTTTCACAAGCTTGATTAAAACCTTGCTCAAGCTTGCCTTTTATAGAAAAACTTATGCAATTTTTAATTAATAAAGTTCAAATCTTTTTTTTATGTGGGATTAATCTAATTTGTCCGAATTGTATAATTAGGTGTCACTAATCACTTTTGTCTACCACTTTGTTTAATCTAATTGAATCAAGACAAAGTTTAATTAATGGATTAATTATATGTCTACCACTTTGATTTAATCCAATTAAATCAAGCCAAATACACATATTATTACATATTTATGATTACCAAAATATCCTCCAATGGTAAAGATATTTATGAAATTATAACAAATCTCTTATGTGATTTTGGATTAATCCAATTGATCCAATTGGGTCAGAGTAAATAATTAATGTTATCAATGTTGAAATTGTCTAAGCATCCCAAGATCATACCAAGCAATGAAAATACAAAGTGAATACAATCAAAGAAGTCGCGGAATACTTACATCGATCGGTTGACCGACGCGGTGGACAACAGAAATTTTTTGCCCTCCTCCATAAAGCTCGGCAGTGGACTGGTTTTGATGTCCCAAAATCGGCTTTGGTCCTCCAATAAATCTTCAAGCTCCAAGCTTACAAAATGGATTCCAAGCTCACGAAATTACTTCTCTATCACCTTAGGATAACTCAATGTGTGCTAGCACTCATGATTTTTACCACAAAAATCATTTGCTTCTCCTTGTGTTTCGGCAGAACCAGAAAAACAGAAGAACAAATTCGGTCCTAGACCGTGTGAGAGAAGAAGGATTTTTTGGCTCCAAAATGAAAAAGAGAGAGAGATCGATAGGTTGGTGAAGGGAATTGTGTATCTAATACACTTTCCCAATTAATAAATTAATTTGCCAATTTATTTGTTTTCAAAAAGTCAAACAATAAAGGCTTGCCAACCACTACATCAATCCATCAATCAATCAGATTAAGTGACAAGTTGTCACATCACTCAAAGTGACTAATGATTTGACGCTTGATACGACTAGCGATTTGACGCTTGATGTGACTTGCGTGCCGCACTCGAATTCGACATACGAATGCGGTCGCAAACAATCCCGGGCTCGGTTTCGCTAATTCCAAATTAATGAATTTTACGTTGCGACGTAATTAAATGATTATGCATAGCGAAATCACTATTCACATTGCTAACGAATTAATTCTAAATTAACTCGTTCGCCCGAATTAAAATCTAATTTTAATTCCGCGTCGAAATCCAATTTCGTATAATATATCAAATATATTATTTTATCGATTAATTCCAAATTAATCGTTCTCTCTCTTTAAATGATATTTTATCCCAGATAAAATATCTCCGCAATTAATCCCAGATTAATTTTATGATAACGATACATTATCCAAATTGTATGATAATTAACTAGGTAGATCTCTAAGATCAATTGGATCCAATCCAATTCCTAGATCCAGTAGGGGGACATCCAAGTCCGAAACATATATCTTATATATGCAAATACATCCAATGTATTGCCTAACCTTTTTCCTCTGAATCAACTAAGTCTTGGCTTTGGCACAACAAAATTAGTGATCCCAGTTAAGCGCGACCCATTGACCATGGAAAGCTTCGTAATCAATGTCGATGGACAAGAAGTGGTCTTGACTTTGGCCAACAAACCACAACTTGGACAAGACACCAATATGTAACAAAGCCTTCGTGATTCAAACACATCCTCGACGGACAAAGGTCTTGACTTTGGCCAACAAACCAATGCGAGTCTTGGATCTTGAGTAAGAATCACTAAATGGAAGGAAAAACGCTTAATATTTTGTGAGGGTTTTTCGCGTGCAAATTGGCAACCAATTTATTATCTTTGTTAAGGTCTCATCATCATAAACCCTTAAACATGCATTCTAAACATATAATAAAGCGCATATAAATAAATAATAATGATATGCGGATGGATACTTTACACATTAATCCTAGATCAAATCTCTCTCTTTCCTCTCTCCCGCTAGCACATGTATTTACTTCTACCCGTTACACTACACTTCTAAAGAAACCTCATTTACATTGAGGGAAATATGTGAGAAGAGAAATACAAAGAGTATGGAGGTAATAGGCTGGACGCGCAGGTCCAATTAAATAAATTCCAAATTTATTACAACAATTTCTAAAATTTCCCCACCCATCTAATATCCATCCGATATACATTATTCATGCATCGCAACCATGTATTCACACAAGCATGTTATCAATCAATCTAATCAAATTAATTAATCTGATAATTAATGACCATCCAATGTTCAAACAACGATTTGATTTTGCGCTAGTCAAACTCGTTTTGCGAATAAGTACTCAAAGTACGAATTCTTGAATTATATTAAACTACAAAATTAAATCCAATTCAATTTGTATTTAATACTAATTCACTATTTAATTCTAAATTAAATATGACACTTTATTAATAAACCTTTTACGATTTAAATTCCAAATTAATCGTTACGGGTCTCAAAGCCCGATTAATATCCAATATTAATTTAATTAAAGTCCAATGGGCTTTTAATTAATTTCTTTAAGGCGTGGGCTTCGGCAACCAAAGCCCAATCTAGGAGTAACCCCATAAGCCTAGAAATCAATTTAGGCCCATTAGGCCCAATTAAATTATTAAGGTCCATTAGTCGCATTTGGGCTTTATGGAAGCGGTTTTGGGCCCAATTGGATCCAACCAATTTAGCCTAAACCCAACTTGGTACAACCAAGCCCAATAAAGCCCAATAACAACATTTCAAGCCCAAATCCATTTAAGCCCATTTAATTAAATCACAAAAATTCCAATTTCACAATTTAATTAAACTAAAGTGCTTAACATAATTAATTACCAAAATCAATATTTCCAAAACATCAATTAGCCTAATTAATCATGCTAATTAACAAAAAAACATTTCCAACACATTTTATCAAAAATCAAACCCATATACATACTATCAACTCTCGGCAATTTGGGGTTATTTATATCCGATTCGGTTTCAATCCAATTAAATCCACAATCGACATTAAATCAACATTTCCCAATCGTTTCAAGTCATCCAATGATCAACGAAACAAAATTACCAAGAATTTAGGGTTCTTATGTTTCGGCCAAGCCATAACAAATTGGGGAAAATTGTTCCAAACCAATTTTCATGAAATTGATCCAATCAAACTTCAATTCAACTACATTTAAGCATACTCAATCATCCAATTTCATCAAATCATGCTCAAATACATTTTACCCAATTTTAACCCTAATATATTTTCATGCTCAACCTTGCTCATAGATACCATTGTTGGAATTGTCTAAGCATCCCAAGATCATATCAAGCAATGAAAATACAAAGTGAATACAATCAAAGAAGTCGCGGAATACTTACATCGATCAGTTGAGCGACGCGGTGGACAACAAAAATTTTATGCCCTCCTCCATGAAGCTCGGCATTGGACTGGTTTTGATGTCCCAAAATCGGCTTTGGTCCTCCAAGAAATATTCAAGCTCCAAGCTTACAAAATGGATTCCAAGCTCACGAAATTACTTCCCTATCACCTTAGGATAACTCAATGTGTGCTAGCACTCATGATTTTTACCACAAAAATCATTTGCTTCTCCTTATGTTTCGGCAGAACCAGAAAAACAGAAGAACAAATTCGATCCTAGACCGTGTGAGAGAATAAGGAGTTTTTGGCTCCAAAATGAAAAAGAGAGAGAGATCGATAGGTTGGTGAATGGAATTGTGTATCTAATACACTTTCCCAATTAATAAATTAATTTGCCAATTTATTTGTTTTCAAAAAGTCAAACAATAAAGGCTTGCCAACCACTACATCAATCCATCAATCAATCAAATCAAGTGACAAGTTGTCACATCACTCAAAGTGACTAATGATTTGACGCTTGATACGACTAGCGATTTGACGCTTGATGTGACTTGCGTGCCGCACTCGAATTCGAAATACGAATGCGCTCGCAAATAATCCCGTGCTCGGGTTCGCTAATTCCAAATTAACGAATTTTCCGTTGCGACGTAATTAAATGATTATGCATAGCGAAATCACTATTCACATCGCTAACGAATTAATTCTAAATTAACTCGTTCGCCCGAATTAAAATCTAATTTTAATTCCGCGTCGAAATCCAATTTCGTATAATATATCAAATATATTATTTTATCGATTAATTCCAAATTAATCGTTCTCTCTCTTTAAATGATATTTTATCCCAGATAAAATATCTCCGCAATTAATCCCAGATTAATTTTCTCTCTCATCCAATTAATCCCAGGTTAATAAAGTGCGAGTCATACGTCATCGGTGAATCTTCGGGAAGCGACCCATGAGATCCTCGGATATGTTGGCAGTAAATCGGGTCGTCGGACTATCCGGACACGTAAGTACCTAGTACTACGTTTGTACAGATTTACAAGACAAGGTTGGCTTCTAGCAAAGCGCCATGCCTACCCAATTCTCCAGAAACATGCTTACAGGAATAAGCTGATCTATATCAGGCGTAGTATACGTAGTATTGTGTATGTCGATCCAGTATCGGATGTCACGTGCTAGGCCTGGGCCTGGAATTGTGTCTGCCCCATACGAAGCACATGTCGGATGTCTGGTAACTAGTCTCTATAATCGGATAAACATGACCTTGTCATTTTATCCCGATGACTGCAGTACGTAAGAGTACTAGTACCGTATCCTACGTGACCATCATCTCCATATGACTGAAGTGATACTTCCGTCTTGACATCACACCCAACACACTACGATTCTCAATATACCCAGCAGAGGCGTACACATAACCTGTTAAAGCCATGGACGACCAAAATCAAAGTATATTGATTGTCTCAAGTATTAGCGGTGCAAGTCTCAGGTTAAGACCAAATACACCTACCCTGATTTCGGACTTCCATAGACACATAGTCATACTACCAATGGAATTCTGAGGGGGTCTATCCAGAGCGAAGCTGTTTCCCGTACCATCGGTAAAACACAACTTCATATTACACTTGCATGAGTATCCTATACCCAAATATATGAGAACTATGTCGTTGTGCCCTCACAACGCGCACAAGTGTAATACTAGTCTTTTACACATTATCGATGTCCAATCTAGATATTACTCTGACTAGGGATATTTAATGATTTATCCTTCGTGGACTGATACTGTCTCATATCATCTCAATCCAGGAACAAATCATAAGGATCTCCTATCATTTATATATCTTGGTGATCTAATCACAAATGATAAGAGAGAAATCTCCTTTGTCACATAGTTAATTTGTACAACAACATCATGATCTGTACAAATAGTGACGCTATGGGTCATAATTGTCCAACAATCAAATAACACTTAATTATTTTAATTGATAATTATAATATCAAATATTATTTATTATAAAAAAAATATCGGCTACCCAAGTGCTCAACGAGTACATTTTATATTATGGGACTCTCTAAGTCCAGACACGTTATATGTACACAATTCGGCCACCTCCGAATTCACGAAGAACACAAACGACCTTTCTGAACTATACAAGTCGAGGTCATCAAAAATATTTAACAATCCCTCCATCGTAGGCTCTCTGAGTTGTGCTTAGGAAACATAGATTACACCATCAAGTTTCTGATGCGCACATCTAATGTCGACATGTCCATGATTCTTTACAACTAATCATAACATCAATTCTAAAATCTGCGATCCACCCTAGGTGATCGACTTTAGCCAAAGTCTTAAAAATCGTGACTTACTCACATGGACACATAAACCTCTTATGGTACATATACGGACCGACGGATCCTATCTTGATACACATTTGATTAACGAGTGCATTTGTCCAAATGCAATGAACAAATAGCGGTCAGACAACGAAATGTCTCTGACATATATGGCATCAAAGTGTGGAGGATCCCACAAAAAATCAATGTTAACTTATAGTCAATGAATTACATATGCTACTCGACTCGAGGAGATTCCTATTGACAATGGTGTGTACTTCCAACTATTGGGAATCGCCTGTAAGTCATTCATTATTTGGTCCAACGAATACCCATATGTCTATACGAGCTTACCTTGCTCATGGTATATTGGTTAGACTATTGGAACTCCAATTCCAATATACAACATATGCTTGTCTTCTAGGTTATAGGAATTCGACCGTATTCCAAAACCAACAACTAGGAATATTTACTTTAAGAATAGTTTATAATAGTAATATTATCCCAATGTCAGACCACCTAGTATCAAGTATTACTACATGACTATTCTAAGGTCGATATCATTCTCCGTATATATATCAATCTAATATGCATTATGATATAATAATTACCATTATCAAGGTTGAAATGAAAAAATAGTTATTTTATTAATAAATAATAAAATATAATATACAATACATTATTCGGATTGGCGCTCCAAGCACCAAATCCAACACAAATGTGCTCTAAAAAAATTTATCAGGCCAGACTTCGAAGAAGCTAGCCCGGAAGATATATATCATTCCCTATTAATTTATTTTTTAAGTTATTTATTTACTGCTGTTATCATCTCTGTTATTTTGGTTATTATTACAAGATGCGATTACTGCTACAGTTTTGGTTTATTTAATATTACATTGTAACTGTCTTTATTCTTGGATATTTATTTTCCTATCTTATTCTCTCTTATTAATGTTTGCGCTCATGTATTCTTCTAAATTGTATTTACATGTGATTACATTAAATTCATGTGGATCTTCTTTTTGAACCTTGATATTATACTCACATCAGTAAGGAACGATTCCAAACCCAAACGGGTTTAAGGTCAACCTTGCGAGGGGTGTAGTGCGGCCATTAATCATTCTCAGTGCCTTATACTGGTTGGCGACCCATTAATTCTATTATTAGTCCGATGTAGGCTAATTATACTCTCTATGAGCTGCGAGCTCAACAGTTTCATGGTCGTCGATTTTATAGGCATAGTGGGAAATCCTACTTCGCTCCTACACAACCTCGAAAAGAAAGTACATGATGATTGGCGAGCCTTGGTCGAGCCTTCCTCAACCAGTAAAGTCACATACATGGAGATAGATGTGTCACTCCGTGAATTCGAGAACACCAAACAAAATCCGAACGAGATCTTCAAGGAGTATGTAGACCGTTAGAGAAGTCATCTTCTGAAAATATAGACACGAATAACACATAAAGATTAAATAAGATGATAACCAAATGAACTAAACCCTCCGTTTATAATAAGTTGAGGAGGATGGCCTCCATGATCTCAATTTTTAGATAGTTGAGAGATACCATTATGGACATAGAATAAGAAAAATTAGAGAACAATAAACTTTATAGCCAATAGCAACAAAAGAAAAGAAACTGGGGAAGTCTAGAAAATGGAACATCGGAATTGAACACTGTCCAAGAGTGACACTTGTCTAACATGGGAAAACTGCTAGACCAAATAGTTAAAGAACTGAAAGAGCAAGGTCTTTTGAAGTTGTTGGACACACAGCAGAAACCTATGACTAAATACAGTAACCTGGCCTACTATTGTGCTTTTCACCAGTTTCGTGTTCATGACTGAAAGATGTGCTCGCTTGAAACATGAGATTCCAGACCTGATCAATGCAGATAAGATACATAATCCTGAGAGATATCGCTCCTAGGCATGATCGTTGCATTGTTTCTCTCTTTTCATACCATGTAATGAATTCTCTTCAAGTTCGATGATAATAAAACTCAGACTTTCTCAAGAATATATTGTCTTAAAAAAAATGAGCTTAGCTAAATCCTTAAGGCAATTCTTTAACTTTAAAGTCACCAGTAGAATGTCATCCAAACATTGTGCACTAAAACTGGCACTTTGAATCGTATTGCTTGCATAGAAATAATTTATTATGGCATATTTGTAGAGATAAAAAACTCTTAACTCTCATTTGACTCTCTTCCCAAAATTAAGGTTTGGACGACACTAAGTTAAGGAGATGATAAAAAAAATGAGAAAAAAAAAGAAAAAAAGTGGAAAAATAAGGAAAAAAAAGAAAAAAGAAGAGGAAACCATGAGAGAGCGAAACGAAAAAAAGGGAAAAAAGATAAAGATAAAAGAAAAAAGTGAATCCCATAAAAGTCTACTCCGCTGTTTGAAATGTTTAGTAACCATGAGTATCGTGAAACCCACAAGTACTTTTGAATCAAACGACACTTCAAATATTGAATATGCAAAGAAACTTAAGTTGGTGAAATCATTGAGTAACCATGGAATTCATCACAAATGTGTAGTCTTTGCGTGAAAATATAATTTGATGACTTAAGGAAGATAGAGATGAAGATAAACCCTAAATGAAATAAACTTTTGGTAAAATTCTAAAATTTATTGATCCTCAAATATGTGTTAGCTTATCTTAGCAAATGAAAGGATAAACTGAACTAGAGTGTTTACACTAATCTACACTTAGCACCACCATAAACCAATCTGGGTTTCACCCAATTATTCATAAAAGAATCATACACACGCGAAGAAGCATTTGAAAGGTGAAGCCTTTGTTGGAATTGAATTTTTGATTTGGGCAATGCTTACACTTTGAAAAGAGACGAGATTTAAAAAAATAAAAGAAAATAAAAACTATTGAGAACATACCAAAAGTCATTGCATGATTAAAAAGAATTTGGAAAGAAAGATCGATAACCCTAAGGGACAATCTGTGCAAAAGTGAGACGAAACTTGATGATATCTCCGCAATAAAAACATCACGACTCATAAGCTTTCACGAGACTGAAGAGCGAACATATAGCCAAAGACCATTTGCACACATACATACATTCATATATATAGAAAATATTTCTTTTGCAGACAATAAAAGCGTGAGAAGAAGAAAAACTCCAAATAAATGAGATATACTACAAAAGCTTCTAACACATGAAGCACCCGATAGTCAGAAGGTTGAGACATGCTGGGGCCGAGGCCCACCTGAAAGAAAAGATTGGGGGCGAAGCTATTATGAAAGGGAATATCTGGGGATGACTTCTACCACTCGGTTAGGATTTAGAACACTGACCAGAGCTGATGAAAAATAGAACAATATATCAGAAGACATTGAAACAAGATACAGTCAAGAGTTGAAGCATCCAAGACGTGGATGTTGGGAAGCGGCCGTGAGTGTGCAGCGGAAAATTAAATAACTTTGATTAAGATGCCGCTATCCCTTTGTTTTGATTATTCTACAAGCCTAGGCATTTTACTATATATTCTAAGCATAAAAACTCATAAAATATGCAAAGAACATAAACCTAAACATGCTAACTATCATAAGAAATCTAATTAAAATAAAGAAAGAAAAAAACTTACTTGAACCGAAGACTCCTCCAGTCATCCCTCCAATCTACAAGCTTTTCTCGAACTCAGCAAGCTCTTCCACGTTCCAAAGAGCCACCCAAGTGTGTGGCCTCCAAAGATGCACAAACCAAGCCAAAACTCAACGGCAAGACTACGCCTTGAGTGTACTGGTATTTTGCCCTGGTGCTAGCCTAGGCAAATACCTCAAAACTTTTAACTCGAGGTTCCTCTAGTCAATTAGACTTAAAGATCCTCAAAATCAGTGGCTTACACTTAAACTTTAGAGTTGCTCAATTATATAAACCCAAGATATGAAAGGTTTGGTGCAAAAATTTGTAAAGAATCATTGGGTTTATATAGGTGCTCCAAAAACAACAAAATTAATTAAGAATCTGATGTGGGATAAATGCTAATTTAATCCTAGCCATTGGATCTTAATTTAGTGGTTTAATGAGATTATAAAACCCTAAAAAAAGAGTTTGGGCCGAATTGGAATTCAAAACAAAAACAATAACAAATAAAAAAAATTACTATTCATGTTATTATTCACATTTTTATTTATTTATTCATTCCAATTCCTAAGTGCCCTTATCATCATTCACCAATCCCTAAGCCACTATGGAACCTCATAAATGATCTGTTCAATAATTAAACACAATGAACCATTTATAAACAATACCTACATCAATCATATATGCTGTTAAATTTGTACTATGCACAGTTAACCATTGATTTCGACTTTGTTCTGTGTGACCTTTTGGGTT
Organism: Zanthoxylum bungeanum; assembly: GCA_019454045.1. Taxonomy (NCBI): domain Eukaryota; kingdom Viridiplantae; phylum Streptophyta; class Magnoliopsida; order Sapindales; family Rutaceae; genus Zanthoxylum; species Zanthoxylum bungeanum. Next base: position 113,965 of record SKCR01015589.1, read on the forward strand.
CCCCTCAAGTTGGACATGAAATGAATCATGATAATTTAATCGAACATGAATTATCCTCCGATCAGATGGTCGTTCGATTTCAATGACCAAGGTTGACATCTAGCAACATGGCAAGGCCCCCAAATGAGAAGGAAAGATATATACCCATTATGTATCCGATTTACTTATGATACGGTCCCTCCCCTCACTGTATCCCCACCGTTTGACCTATGGTATGGAAAGTGTCTACCTATATAGTCAAAGGTATGATGTTGATAGTGTCATGAATCATGCTAACCCAAGAATCTCACATGATTCTTCCGCTGCGGGAACAGTCTCAAGCACTGATCACACATATCAACCCGCGAACTGGAATACTACTTTTATAAGAAAATATTATCTGAGAGAGTGGCGATTCTCTGTTGTATCTTTACAAACTTCATGTGTTTCAAAAAATGACCCAATCATACTCTTATGACCGGATCTTTTGAACCGGGGAATGAGAATGTCAAATTTATTTGATCCATACATAAGATTGTAAGGACCTCAAGTCTAAGGACTAGTTATACAATCGATACATGAAAGTTCTCATAGACACATGGGATAAACACTCCATGGGAAAACTTTCAGTGATCAGTTCGATGGATATGATCAACTCATGCATCCATGTGATACACCAAGCGGACGGATCTCCGCTAGTAGCCTATGAGATCGGCTACCCCACTTAAGGGCGGATCATATCATCATGCTAGTCTCTCCGCTTTGTGAACGCCCAGATTATTCACAAAACTATGACTAGGAACGTTTCAGAGTAATAATTCTCATAAGGCGTGGAAGCCATCATCTTATTACTCCAACTACTTTATTACAGTGTTTGATGATTCATATAAGTTATGTAAGACATGTATAATAAAGATTGCCATTTTATTAATTAATGAAAATATTACAAATACATGTATATATAGCCCATCCACAAGTTGGGTATAGGGCGTATCCCTAACAATCTCCCACTTGCACTATAGCCAACTAGTATGAATCTGGACACCATACTCTCGGGTTTGCCTATCATGCTTTTGTTGAGTCATCCATTTAGTTAAATAATCTGCAAGATTATCTTCTGTGGGTATTTTCTCTATAATAACTTCTTTTCTCTCAAAAATCTCCCTGATGAGATGAAATCGCCTGAGTACATGCTTGGATTTCTGGTGAGACATTGGTTCCTTTGATTGAGGAATGGCGCCAGTGTTGTCACAGTACATCGTGACACTATTCTTTATCGCGGGAAGCATTTTTTAGCTCTGTGATGAACTTATTTATCCAGACTGCTTCTTTAGTTGCCTCAAATGCTGTAATATACTGGCTTCAGTAGTGGAGTCCACTATAGTTGACTGCTTTGAGCTTTTCCAACTGACAGCACTGCCATTAAAAGTAAACAGATATCATGTTTGCGATCTGCTGTCATCCCTATCTGTCTGAAAGCTCACATCACATTAACCAATGACTTCCATCTCAGAACAATCTCTGTAAGTCAATAACACATCCTTAGTTCTTCTCAGATACTTTAGGATTGTTTTGACAGCTACCCAGTGTTGCTCACCAGGATTTGCCTGATACCTGCTCGTTATGCTAAGAGCATAAGAGACATCGGGTCTTATACATAGCATGGAGTACATGATCGATCCTATTGCTGAAGCATAAGGGATCCTACTCATACGCTCTCTATCTAAAGGAGTATGTGGACATTTCTCCTTAGATAATTTGATTCCATGACAAGTAGGTAAATTACCTGTTTTGGAATCTTCCATTTTGAATCTTTTCAAAACTTTATCTATGTACGTAGATTGAGAAAGTCATAACAACCTCTTAGATCTATTACGGTAGATCTTAATGCCGAGGATGTAGGCTGTTTCTCCTAAATATTTCATGGAGAAATTCTGAGATAACCATTGCTGGTGGCTTGCATCATGGGAATATCATTCCCGATGATTAATATGTCATCGACATATAATATAAGAAATACAATAGCACTCCCACTACTTTTCCTATAAACACAAGCTCGTCTACATTTTTGATGAAGTCAAATTCTTTGATTGTCTCATCAAATCGTATATTCCAACTTCTAGAGGCTTGCTTGAGTCCATAAATGGATCGTTTAAGCTTGCATACTTTATTATGATCATCCTTAGATGCAAACCCCTCAGGTTGTGTCATATAGACTTCCTCTACGAGGTTCCCATTAAGGAAGCTGATTTGAAATCCATCTGCCAAATCTCATAATCAAAGTGTGCAGCTAGTGCCAGTAAAATTCGAATGGACTTTATCATTGCAACAGGCGAGAAGGTTCCTCATATTCAATTCCTGGATTTGTCTATAACCTTTCGCCACCAACCTAGCCTTATAGGTTTGGATGTTGCCTTCTGCATCAGTTTTACGCTTGTAAATCCACTTATAGCCTATGGGTTTTATCTCTTCAGGTGCATCCACCAAGTCCCAGACTTGATTCTGATACATAGAGTCTATTTCGGATTTCATGGCCTCAAGCCACTTGACTGAATCAATGTCACGCATTGCTTCATCATAACTGGTGGGATCATCATTATCAATGACCTGTTCATGTTCCTCATCAATATGGAAACCATATCTTTTAGGCTCATGACTTTCCCTACCAGACCTTCTAAGTTCATAACCTTGTGGTTGTTCCGTCGCTGCCTTTTGAGGGGCCTGGGGTTTAGTTCTATGTTATTTTGTTCTTCTTGTACTCATAGAGGTCAAGTCTACTCCCACTATGTTTCTTGAGAAGGAATTCATTCTCTAGAAATTTAGCATTTCGTGAGACAAATGTTTTTTGTTCATTTGGGACGTAGAACACGTATGCTCTTGAGTTCAAGGCATATCCTACAAACTTACATTTAACTACCCTATCATCCAATTTGTTAGTTTGTGTGAGCTTAACATATGCGTCACATCCCCAAACTCTTAGATAACTAAGACTAGGACGTTTCCCAGACCATAACTTATATGGTGTTTGACTAACAGTCTTGGAAGGAACTTGGTTTAGTAGTAGTGTTGCAGTTTCTAAAGCAAGACCCCAAAATGAAAGAGGTAGATTCGTGTCTGGCATCATTGATCGGACCATATCTAATAATGTCTGATTTCTCCTTTCGGAGACCTCATTATGCTGTGGAGTTCTCGGAGGAGTCCACTGGGAAACAATTCCATTTTCTCTCAAGCAATCTTGAAATTCGTCGCTTAAGTATTCACCACCTCGGTCAGACCTTAGTGACTTAATACTTTTATTAAGCTGGTTTTCTACTTCAGCTTTGAAGACTTTGAATTTCTCAAAGACTTCAGATTTGTAACGCATAAGGTACACAAACCCATATCGTGAGTGATCATCGATAAAGGTAATGAAGTAGGAGAATCCACCTCTAACGGTGACTGACATTGGTCCGTATACATCATAGTGTATGAGTTCTAATGTCTCCGCTGCACGCTGTCTTTTACGTTTGAAGGGTAATTTGGTCATTTTACCAAGTAAACAAGACTCACAAGTTCCATAAGGTTAATATTTGAAGGGTCTGAAATACCCATCCTTATATAGCTTAGTTAATCTTGTTTCATTGATATGACCTAAGCGACTGTGCCATAGAAGTGATTCATTGAGATTATTCGAGTTAATGTTGTATATATTAGAGGTTGAACATTTTTTGTTAGTTTGTAAGAAATAGATACCATTATTCAAAATACCATCTCTATATTTTATTTCATTGAAATAAATAGAACATTCATTACAACTTATTAGGCATGAAAAGCCTTTATTACATAAAGAAGAAATTGAAATGATGTTCTTTACTATAGAGGTACATAAACACAATCTTCTAAGTCTAAAACTAAACCATTCGGCAAAACTAATTAATAAGTCCCCACGCACAATGCAACTAGTTTTGTTCCATTACCATGCGTAAGTCAACCTCCCATGACGGAGTCTCCTACTGTTTCTTAGGCCCTGCACATTGTTACACAAGTGAGTCCCACAACCGTTGTCAAGCACCCAAGTAGAAGGTTTAGAGTTTTGAGAATATAGTTCAATCATATACAACATATCTGAAGCATGAGGCTTCTTGGCCTCTTGGGCTTCTTGGCCTCTTGGCTTTCAAGGATCTGCAGTCTTTCTTCCAATGACTATTCTTTCCACAAAAGAAACATTTCCCTTTTCCCTTTTTCTTCTCCCCCTTACCATTGGGCTTAGGTGATCTAGAGCGTTGGCCTTGCCCTTATTTTTCTTTGGGCCTCGTGGCTTCAGGTCCGTACCCGTAAGCATGACGGAGGTTTTAAGCTCCAGTTTCAAGTCCTTCTCTGCTTGTTTTACCAGATTGTGCAATTCTGCTAAAATAGCTTCTTTATCAGACAGATGAAACTGCATAATAAAGTTAGAGAAGTCTTTTGGTAAAGACTGAAGAATTAGATCGTGACCTATCTCATGATCCATGATAAACCCGAGGTTGGCCAATTTTTCAATGTGGCCAATCATCTTAAGCACATGTCCACTAATATATCATTCATTATACCTTGTTTGGAATAATGCACATGACACTTGGAATCTCACGGTATGAACGGAAGTTGCATACAACTCCTTCAAGTGAAAGATGATGGTTTGAGCATCCATATCTTCGTGAGCTTTTTGAAGTTCGTCTGACATAGAGCCAAGCATTATGCAAACTGCTTGCTCATCATCATCGACGTGTTTCTTCCAAGCGTCAAATGTATTTTGGTCAGCATCTTCTACGGGTTCAGGGGGAAATGGTATTTCAAGAACATAGAAAATATTTTCTTGTCGTAAGATAATTTTAAGGTTTCTAAACTAGTCATTGTAGTTGTCCTCTTTCAGCTTATGCTCATCAAGGATGGAACGAAGTGATACTCTTTTTTCAATTTGAATGTTTATGAAATATTTTAACCCACCTGTTAAGAGAGAATGTTAAAATTAGGAATATGCTTTCATTAATGTTTCGTAATAACATTGGCTTTTAATATTATGAAGTTGCTCCCACTCAATTATTTTAAAATTTTAAGCAAATCATATCAACCCCAATATGATGGATTTCTTCTGGGCAAGGATCCCATTATCATCATTTCATAACTCCGACTAAGGCTGGTTGTTATAAAATACGATAATTAGGTAGGTTCCAAACCAATTTTTTATATAAATCACAATTCATTGATCATTGGGTTGGGCAATCAAACATGCCATAGCTTATGCTAGTCCTCGTGGAAACCCAATCTTTGCCACTAAGTTATAAGACCACGTCTAAGGGTCGATGCGTCTTATGACTCAGAAAAGTTAAACCATTGTCAATAGTATTATTTAGGGACCAATTGGTATTGGTCAGTCTGGTAAGCCTAGTCCTGCTAATACGGTTTAAGCCCTTTGGGTCTATACTTTACAATGGGAGGCAAATTTTAGACTAATTATTATTGAGGATTTTAGCAAGTTTAAGTGAATAACTATCAAATGGATTCCTCTATTGAGAATTCCCCAGAGGGATGGTGGAGCGAACTCTCTTAAATACCCTTACCTCTTAGGCTCTTATTGCCTTGGTGACAGGAATAAACAATAGATCCTCCAAATTAGTTCAACACTTTAAATATGCTTTAAGGTAAGCTTTGAGTAAATGATTATCTAGATGTCTTCACAGCTTTTCCTTTTGGCTATAAAAAGGTAGTGAGTGAAGGAAGACATCAAATCATTATCTAACTCTAGTAATACCTTTGGTTAAATTAACTTTAGTTTGGAAAGTTTTATTAACGCATTGGCCCCACCCCACTTGTATCTTTTATAATGTCTTTTATTATAAATAAGTGATTTATATCTATTAGCCTTAAAGGTAATAAATCTCTAAGTTCATCACGGAATAATTACTTAACAAAGGGATAAGCAATACACTATCTATTTCCTAAGAAAGTCTCTAGATGCTTGCATCCTAAAATAATCATGCCAATTCTAATCATACATAGAATCATCAAGCATATGAGTTTTAATATGTTGGAATTATTTTAGGCATTAAATAACTTTGATTAATATTTAATTATGATATTGAATTTTATTTTAATCAAATAAATTTACTATTCACATTTTTTTACAGATGCGTGAACTTTAAATGCAATTTCACAATTCAAACCTTAACCAAATCATGCAAAACTTTTGCCTAAGTTGAGGGTGTTAGCTTTCCAATGAGCTTTTACACACCTAATTTCGCGTTCAAATGAAAGAGAACTAATCAAAAAAAAAATGGCGCGCTGATAGCACTGTTGGGAAGCGACCGCGAGTGCACAATGGAAAATTAAATAACTTTGATTAAGATACTGCTATCCCTTGACCCAAGACCCATTTGTTTTTATTATTCTACAAGCCTATGCATTTTACTATATATTCTAAGCATAAAAATGCATAAAATATGCAAAGAACATAAACCTAAACATGCTAACTATCATAAGAACTCTAATTAAAATAAAGAAAGAAAAAGACTTACATGAACCGAAGACTCCTCCAGTCCTCCCTCCAATCTACAAGCTTTTCTCGAACTCAGCAAGCTCTTCCACTTTCCAAAGAGCCACCCAAGTGTGTGGCCTCCAAAGATGCACACACCAAAGCCAAAACTCAACGGCAAGACTACGCCTTGAGTGCACGAGTATTTTTCCCTTGGTGCTAGCCTAGGCAAATACCTCAAAACTTTTAAATCGAGGTTCCTCTAGTCAATTAGACTTAAGGATCCTCAAAATCAGTGGCTTACACTTAAACTTTAGAGTTGTTCACTTATATAAACCCAAGATAAGTAAGGTTTGGTGCAAAAATTTGTAAAGAATTCATTGGGTTTATATAGGTGCTCCAAAGACAACAAAATTAATTAAGAATCCGATGTGTGATAAATGCTAATTTAATATTAGCCATTGGATCTTAATTTAGTGGTTTAATGAGATTATAAAACCTTAATAAGAGTTTAGGCCGAATTGGAATTCAAAACAAATAACAAATAAAAAAATTACTATTCATGTTACTATTCACTATTTATTTATTTATTTATTTATTCATTCATTCTAATTCCCAAAGTGCCCCTATCGTCATTCACCAATCCCTAAGCCACTATGGAACCTCATAAATGATCTGTTCAATAATTAAACACATTGAACCATTTATGAACAATTCCTACCGCAATCATATATGCTGTTAAATTTGTACTGTGCACTGTTAACCATTGATTTCGACTTTGTTGTGTGTGACCTTTTGGGTTCCCCTCAAGTTGAACATGAAATGAATCGTGATAATTTAATCGAACATAAATTATCCTCTAATCAGATGGTCGTTCGATTTCACTGACCAAGGTTGACATCTAGCAACATGCCAAGGCCCCCAAATAAGAAGGAAAGATATATACCCATTCTATGTGCGATTTACATATGATACGATCCATCACCTCACTGTATCCCCACCGTTTGACCTAGGGTATGGAAAGTGTCTACCCATATAGTCAACGGTATCATGTTGATAGTGTCATGAATCGTGCTAACCCAAGAATCTCACTTGATTCTTCCGCTACAACCACAGTCTCAAGCATTGATCACACATATCAACCCGCGAACTGGAATACTACTCTTATAAGAAAATATTATCAGAGAGAGTGGCGATTATCTATTGTATTTTTACAAACTTCATGTGTTTCAGCAAATGACCCAATCATACCCTTATGACCGGATCTTTTGAACCGGGGAAGGAGAATGTCAAAGTTATTTGATCCCACATAATATTGTAAAGACCTCAAGTCTAAAGACTAGTCATACAATCGATACATGAAAGTTCTCATAGACACATGGGATAAACACTACATGTGAAAACTTTCGGTGGTCAGTTCGATGGACACAAGCAACTCATGAATCCATGTGATACACCAAGCGGACGAATCTCCGCTAGTAGCCTATGAGATCGGCTACCCCCACTTAAGGGCGGATTATATCATCATGCTAGTCTCTTCGCTTTTTGAACGCCCAGATTATTCACAAGACTATGACTAGGAACGTTTAAGAGTATTGATTCCAATAAGGCGTGAAAGTCATCATCTTATTACTCCAAGGGCTTATTACAGTGTTTGATGATTCATATAAGTTATGTAAGACACGTATAATAAAGATTTCCATTTTATTAATTAATGAAAATATTACAAATACATGTACATATAGCCCATCCACAAGTTGGGTATAGGGCATATCCCTAACAGTGGAGCACCCGATAGTTAGAAAGACCGACTACTGGGGGGAAGCCCGTCTGAAAAGGAATACCCAGGGGTGATTCCCGCCGCACAATTAGGCTATAGAAACAAGCTTTAGAATGCCTACAACATAAATAAGTTATGGAATGCCTACAACAAAAACATGTTTTGGAATGCCTTAGGTCAGAAAATTTGGGTTTTAGAATGCCTATGACAGAAAAATATTTAGAGCAAAAAGAGTTTTTAAAACGATTTGGAAAGCTGTGTGGATATGGAACACTGAAAGATTTGGAAAGCTGTGTGGATATGGAACACCAATGGTATTGAAACACTATCGGAATTAGAATTCTAAAGGATTAAAATGCTAATGGGTTTGGAACACTGGCATAATTAGAACACCGAATGAATCGGAATGCCAAGAGATTTAGGAATGGATTTGGAACGCAAAAGGAATTAGAAAGTCGGACAGATTTGGAAAAATAGAAAGAATTAGAACACTGACGGGTTTGGAATGCCAATGGATTTAGAAAGCCAAAAGAAATGGAAAATAGTTTTGGTATGCCAAAAGAATGGAAATGGGTTTAGAATGCCAACAGATTTTGAAAGCTAGACGGAATTAGAACGTCAATGGATTGAAGATCAGTTTGGAATACTGACAGATTTGGAAAGCTAGATGGACTTAGAATGCTAATGGATTTGGAATACAGATGGAAATTGAACCATCTAGAAAATGAACATAATTATAACGTTTAAGGATTTGGAACACAACCGGATTAGAATACCTATTAAACGAATGAACTCGGGAATAAAGACAGCGGAATGAAGCCTCTTAGAGCTGAATGAATCAATAAACCCAAGGGTCTATCATCCCATAAACCAAATGAAGCGGGAGATCTAAGGGTCCCTCATCTCACGTACCGATGGAGTTGGAACGCAACTAGGTTTAGAACGAAAAATGAATTTGGAACACTGATGGAGTTAGAATGATTAGGAAAAAAAACTAGCACGCCAAGTGGATTTTGAGCGCCACTAGACTTGGAATGCCAAAAACATTTGGATTTAGAATGCCAATGTGGTGTGGATTTTGAACGTCAATCTTCAGAGACAAAGTTGCACATAAAGATCAAGGCATCTTAAGCCAATTGAAGCATCAGAGGCCCGAGTGCCAATCTTCATATTCATGCCAATTGAAGCATCGGAGGACCTGAGGGTCCATCATCGACAAATTGTCTACCAACATCCATCAACAAACACCAAAAGTAGAGCGAGGTAAGTCCGGTGAAGCCAAACAGGCCAGGTAAGTAAAAATATATGCATGACTTTGATAGACTTGTAACTATCACACACTACACAAGCCTACCAAAGTGGGAGCGACTGCTGACACTGCATTTTTACTCATAGCCCGATGATGAGTTTTTATGAGAACACACCTGAAAAGTTTGGGAACGTTGTAAGGTTCAATGTTGGAAAGGAAATAAACTCTGGAATGGAAATCACTTATGTCTAGCTAAACATAAAATTAACCATAATATCCAGCCGGACATACTCCCAGTCTGGTTGGATATGCGTCGCATTTACAGTTTACAGAAGAACTTAATCTCTTTCCTTCTTAAACAATTTCCATAAAACTGACTTTCCTTTTTAACCATTTTCCTTAACAGATGAGATCTTTTCCTTATTAATCAAACCATAAACAATATAAGGAGAATGACATAACTTATAGCTAGGGACTTCTTCTTGGAACGTTAAAAAAACAAAACAATAACAATCCGTTTACTCCAGCAAGAGATCCAGCAGCAATCACAAAATGTTTTGAGGTGTTCTCGAAGCCAAGTAACGCTTTAGGTACGACCTGAGGGCCCCAAACTTTTACTTTCATGTTTTTTAGTTTACTGAACTGATGCCGCATATCTGACCGAAAATTTTGTATGTCTAATCGGATATACAATCATCACACATAAAATTCGGCAGCTCAATTGGCAACTTCCGGCTGTCTGTGTTCTGTAGTATATAGGATGAAAAATCGGAAATAGATTCCATAGCCGATTCGAAATGAGATGTTGGTAAATGAGCACATACAGTGTAGTTTGGATAAAATATCCCCAAAAGGACATTGGTAAATCTGTAAGCTCATTATGGATCATATCATATCTAATAAGGTATGGTTTCTTCTTTTAAACACACCACTGTGTCAAGGCGTATATGGAGGTGTTACTTGTGATATGATTCCATGTTCCTTGAGATAATCTTGAAACTCTCAGCCTATGTATTCTCCTTCACGATCAGATCATAGTGCTTAATACCTTTCCCTTATTATTTTTCTTCTTCATTCTTATATTCCTTGAACTTTTCAAAGGATTCTGATTTTCATTAGGTAAAAATACCCAAATCTTGAACAGTCATTAGTGAATGTAATGAAGTATTGATAACCATATTTTTCTTCTCTAAGATGCTTTATTGTTATTACACTTAACGTTTTATTAGTATTTTCATTCATTTGGAAGACATATAAACCATTGGTATTTATTGCAATACCAACAAAAGTATTCAAATAATAAATGTTGCATTTCCCATTAACAAAATAAAATTCATAATTACATTTAGTCAAAATAGGAATGGAAACAATGTTTCTTATTGCACTAGAAAAATATAAAATTTTATCTAATTAAATTAAATGTCTTGACGATAAAGGAATATGACATGTCCTCATGGCGGCAACTGAGTCTAGCTCTTCATCCCTAATCTTCAGTACCACTTTGCCTTCCTTGAGTAACCATTTACTCTTTTAAAATCTGCGATGACATACAAATATGTGAGGTAGTAGTAGAATCTAAAATCTATGAATGAGAATTTAAACTAATGCTAAGATCAGTTTCTATGACATGTAGTGAGGCAATACCTTCAACTGATTTTTTTAAACTTAAAAGTAAAGAGAATAGTTTCTCTTTAAACGTTCTTTCTTCTTGCAATGAAAGCACTCATCATTGACTTGCTTGTCCTTTTTTCTTCTTATTGATACCTCCAAAAGGCTTTTGTTTCTTGCGGGGTTGAGAAATAACAAGAGCATTACCCTTTCCATTACCAATTTTTACCATAGTGTTCTCATAAGTCTTTAAGAAGCCATTAAGCTCACAAGTGATCTAGTTTCCTGATCTACTTATTCATGGTAAATTTGGTAACAAAGCCCTTGAAATCTGAAGTGAAGGATTGTAGGATCAAATCCATTTTTGCTTTAAAGTCAGTCTTAGATCAAAAGTATTAGATTGTGGAGATGAGAGTTCCCTCTTTCAAATATATACGAATATATGTAAATATATATTAATCAAACTAATATAATAAAGGGTCATGCTAACTAGTGCCCTAAGGGCACTCATTAATGATTCATTTTTGGTAAGTTTTCATATCACTTTTATGGGGAAAGTAAAAAATTGTCAAAACATTAATTACTTTTTCATTTTTTCTATAAAAACTTTCTTAAAATGGATCATTAACAAGTACCCTAAGGGCACTCATTAGCATTTCCCTATAATAAATACATCAAGACATAAATAAACATGCATTCATCATATAACAATATTAGGGTTTAAGAAAACATCACGAAACTTCTAGTTTTTGATTTCTTTGTGGCGTTTCAAGACTTTTTTCTTGGTTTTCCTTTGATATAGCGTACCAAGCGTTACGCCACTAGTTGGCACACTATTCTTTTCAATAAAATAAATTATCCCACTTGAAATAACAATAAGAAAACTCTTTTATTTTCTTAGTATGTGGAGGCTTATAATAATATGGATTAGAGAGAAAATAATTTTCTGTCTAGGGCAAGTTTAAAAAACCCCAAGCACCACTCAAGAACACAAGATATAGATAAAAATCACTTCAAAATAATTAAGGAGAGGCTTTTTCCAGCTCTCGTCAAAATTTCCCTTTATTTATAGAGGGAAAATATCTTCTTGTGTCCTAATATGCTTAGTATACTCAATAATTCTTTTCCAAATTAAACTTAATCAATTAATGATACTTTCGAAGATGTTCCAAGCTTGTTTAGGAAAATATCCATCATAAATATATATTCTAATTATGACTTGATTAATTAGGGTGCTAGCCTACTAAATTAAGGCCCATTAGATTAAATATTATTTTGGGCTTTTAATAAATTTGATATAATTAATCAATTAATTAGTTTATTTAATTAATAATTAATTAAATATAAAATTATATTTAAATAAATATCTAATACATATTTAAAAAATAAATCCAAATTAATATTCCATTAAATATATTTTAATCTTATTAAAATATTAATATTCTAATATCATATATTAGAATATTCATTTTAATTGAAAAATATTTTTTTCAAAAAACATCCCTATACCTTTTCATTAACTCTTTAATGATCAACATCCTTTGAATTTATTTTATTTCTGGAGACTATATGAAGTGCGACCGTCCTAGGATCATTATCGAGTAATAGTGAGAAAATATTAACTCTTTAATATTTCATCTTATGACATCCCACAGACTATCATTGCTCCGGAGGGGGTTTGAATTATTTTTGCTTTCAATAATGATATTCACATCGAATCTTTTCTTACACATAATGCAAGAATGGGTGTCATTTTGGGTTAATTTTTAATGCTCGATAAGACGAAACAAACAAAGATTGGTGAAGTATAAGAGATGAGTTTCCATAAACAAATCTAGCTGCGATCGTCTCCATAAACAAAGTGAATTAATTCAAAATTACAACCAAGTGAAATCTTAAATCTAAATTTGATTCCCCATTGTTGAGAAAAATGTCAGCTGTTGTGTCGTTTTCCGAATGTTTTTTATTGTTGTTTTGAATATTTCAAGTTTGTTTCCTAATTTCTAGCAACTTGTTAATATTTTGTTGTTTATGTATTTAATCATGGCCTAATTATAGGACATGATCTTAGTGGTTAGTTTATTTTCCAAGTCTTTAAATGTAAGTTTGATCAGTCATGGAAGCTGAAACTAGTTTTCCCTCAATTGCTCCACCAGTGTTCGACGGAGACAACTACCAGACTTTGCATGGAGACATACTTGGATGCTTTAGATTTTTGGGAATCTGTGGAAGCGCAGAAGGAAAAGAAGACAAAGAAATCAAGGGCAAAGGCATGTTTGTTTGTTGCAGTTTCGTCCCCCATATTCACACGTATCATGTCTCTGAAGTCAACAAAAGAGATATGGGATTATCTCAAGACGAGTATGAAGGAGATGAACGAATTCGATGGATGCAAGCACTTAACCTAGTACTTGACTTTGAGCTATAAATGATGAAAGAGACTGAAACCATAAATGAGTATTCTGACAAACTACTCAGCATTACAAATCGAATCAGATTTTTGGGTTCCACTCTATCAGATTCAAGCATTCAAGAGAAAATCCTTGTAACTGTGCCTGAAAGATTTGAGGCTACTATCACGACCTTAGAAACTAAGGACTTGTCCAAAATTACACTAGCAAAGCTATTGGGTGCTTTTGAAGTACAAGTGCAACGACATGTCATAAGGCAAGAAAGAGCCGTTGAAAGAGCTTTGCCAGTCAAGCATCAAGAATGAGGGAAAATAAGGAAGAACAATAAGAATTTTGCTACAAGTGGCAATGTTATAGCAAACAACAATGCTACTATAAATAGCAACATGAACAAGACTGGAGGTCTAAAGGAAAATCATCCTCCATGCCAATATTGTGGCAGAAATGTTCATCCTCCTTTTAAATGATGGAGGAGACCTGGTGCAAAATGCAGTAGGTGTAACCAACTTAGTCATGAAGTTTTGATTTGCAAAAGTAAAAATCAGCAGCAATAAACATATGCTCAAGTTGTTGTTCAATGGGAGGAGGATCAGCTCTTTGTTGCTACTTTTTTCTTTGTCATCGAATCAAGTGAAAGTTGGCTCATTGATAGTGGATACACTAACCAAATGACGCAAGACAATGAGTTGTTCAAGGAATTATGGAGCACAGACACGTCAAGAGTTAGAATTGGAAATGGAGAATACATTACGATCAAAAGAAAAGGAACAATAGCCATAACAATTTTTTCAGGTACAAAGCTTATCATTGATGTTCTTTATGTTCCTGAGATTGACCAAAATTTGCTAAGTGTAGGCCAACTAATAGAGAAAGGATTCATAGTTATATTTAACATAACTACTATTTAATAAAGGATGCAGCAAGACATGACTTGTTCAAAGTGAAAATACAAGGGAAAAGCTTCGCTTTGTATCACTTAAAGAAGAACAATCAGCATTTCCAATTAAAGAAAATGACATTGAAATCTGGCACAAAAGGAAAACAGAAATGGCAAATGAGTTTGATAATCATTTACTAAACTGCAAAGCATGTCAATTTGGTTAGCAAAGCAGAAAACCATCTCTTAAAATGGCTTGGAAAGCTTCAATAAGAGTGCAATTGGTTCATACAGACATTGTAGGCCCACAAATGATGTCTTCTTAGAAATTTAATCTCTATTATGCTGTTTTTATTGATGATTTCACCTGTATGTGGTGGATTTTCTTTTTCAAGCACAAATCTGAGGTGGCTCAATCTTTTTCGAAATTTAAAGAAAAAGTTGATAATGAGAGTGGTTGTAAAATTCAATCTCTCATATCAGACAATGGTAAAGAATGCACCTCTGAATTATTCAACAGATTTTGTGATGAAGCTGGCATTCAACATCAATTAACCACTTCATATATTCCACAACAAAATAGAGTCAGCAAAAGAAAAAATGGATACGTACTGGAAATGACAAAATACATGCTACTAGAGAAAAATTTACTAAAGCAATTCTAGGCTGAAGCGGCAAATACATCAATTTTTCTTCAGAACAGGCTTCCTAAAAGGCAGTAAAGAGACATACATCATTCAAAGCTTGGTATAGATATAAATCATCTCTAACATTCCTTAAAGTATTTGGATATTTATGTTTCACTCATGTTCCACAGTTCAAAAGAGATAAACTAGATAAAAGAGCACTTTCTGTCATTTTCATTAGCTACAGCTTAGTCACAAAAGCTTATAAAGTTTTTCAACCACAAACTCGAAAAATTATTATAAGTATGGATATGCACTTTGTGAAAGATGAAGATTGGAATTGGGATGATGAAAAAAATTGGATCCAACCTTAAAAGAGCCAGAGCTGAAGTCTCATGTTTCGAACACAGCATAAGAAAGTATATGAGACTGGCAAAATGACATGGTGGATGACAATCCTATTAAAGGCACTAGAGTGCTTTCTGATGTTTATTAGAGATACAATACTACAAGTTTGTGAGCCTATAGATTTTGAAGTAGCAAAACATAATCAAAACTCAATGGTTGCAATGAAAGATGAGTTGTACATGATCAAGAAAAATAAGACATGAAAAATTATTGATAGACCTCAAGATAGAAAATTCATTGTGGTCAAATGGGTGTTCAGAACCATGCTCAATATTGATGGCTCCATCAACAAGCATAAGGCGAAGCTTGTGGTTAAAAACTACGCTCAGATTTTTAAAGTGGACTACTCGGAAACATTTGCATCAGTGGCCAGGCTAGATACCATCAGGCTACCGCTTGATGTTGCAGCACAAAAGGACTGAAAAGTGTACCAATGGGATGTTAAATCAGTATTTTTAAATGGTTTTTTACAAGAATATGTCTTTTTTGAGCAACCTGAAGGTATTTTGAAAAAATGAGAAGAATACAAAGTTTATCTCTTCAAGAAGGCTTTATATGGATTGAAGCAAGCTTCAAGAGCCTGGTACAGCAGAATTGATGATCATCTGCTAAGTTTAGGTTTTAAAAAAAAGCCTATTTGAGTCCACTCTTTATATCAAGCACTATGAGGTTAATATTCTTGTTATTTATTTTTATATGATGATATTTTGGTGACTGGAAATAATATAACTTTGATTGATGAATTTAAGTTGGAAATGATGAAAGTATCTGAGATGACTGTTCTTGGATTGATGACTTATTTTCTCGGAATGGAGATTAAGCAAGGTCAAGATGAAGTTTTCATTTGTCGAAAGAAGTATGCAAAGGAAATTCATATGGAAAATTGCAAGTCAATGAGAAATCCTATGGATCAGAAAAAAGTTAACAAGGGAAGATGGAATCGAAAAAATGGATGAGGCACATTTTAGAAGTTTGATTGGGTGTCTAATGTATCTTGTTTGCTATTAGTACTTTATCTTGGTTCATGCATTTTGCAAGTGAACTACACTTGAAGGCTGCTAAAAGGGTGGTTAGATACATCAAAGGCATAATCAAATTTGGCATCAAGATCAAGCAAAAAAAGGAGTTGAAGTTGGTTGGTTCTCTGATAATGACTAGGCATGATCTATTGATGACATGAAAAGTACCTCAAGGTACTGCTTTAGTTTTGGATCATTAGTTTTTTCATGGAGTTCAAAAAAAAGATTTTGTTGATATAACAGCTGCTGTAAATCAAGCTTTGTGGCTGAGGAAGATATTGAGTGATATTCATCTTGATAAAAAAAATAAGACACTAAGATCTTTGTTGATAATAAATTTGCAATAGTTATTTCTCATAATCCAGCTTTTCATGGGGAAAAAAGTATTTCAATATCAAGTTATTTTTCTTGAGGGAAATGCAGAATGATGATGTTGTAACTCTTGTTTATTGCAAAACGGAAGAGCAAATATTTGATGTTTGTACTAAACCCTTACCTGCTAGCGAGTTCGTATTCTCGAAAACGAAACTTGGTGTTTGCAGTCTTTAAAGCACGGAGGAGTGTCAATTGGTGCATTTAGGATTACTTGCCACATTTCTGGAATTCTTTTATTATTGTTTTGAATATTTCAAAGTTTGTTTCCTAGTTTCCAGGAGGTTGTTAATATTTTGTTGTTTATGTGTGTAATCGTGGCCTAATTATATGACATGATCTTAGTGGTTAGTTTATTTACCAAGTCTTTAAATATGACTACCGAATTCAATGAAATTATATCTTCTTCAATATAATCTCTAGTGTTCTTTACTGAAAAGTTTTTTCTTTCCTCCACAATAGTTTTTATTTTTTTGCTGTAACTTTACAAACAACAAAAAAATATATTGGCTCAACTTACCTTTCAACAGATTCAAATGAAAATATAGTACGAAATATGAGAAATCGAAGTGAAATTCATAAGTAAAATGATCAAGTTAAAAAAAATTGGGATTTAAGGTGATATCTAATTATGAATAGAGCGCGAGAGTTTTAAACGAAAACAGTAGAAAGAGATGGAGTACGATTCAAACTTGTTGAAATAAAGTCTCAAAAAAGGTGTTGGACAATTATGACCCATAGCATCACTATTTGTACTGAACATTGTGTTGTTGTACAAATTAACTATGTGACAAAGGAAATTGCTCTTTTATCATTTGTAATTGGATTACCGGGATATATAATGATAAAATTCCATATGATTAGTTTCGGATTAATAAGATATGAGACAATATTAATCCACTAAGGTTTAATCATTAAAATATCCTTAGTCGTAGTATTATCGAGATTGGACATCAATAATGTGGAATAAACTAGTATTACACTTGTGCGTGCTATGAGAGAATAACGACATAGTTCTCATATATTTGGGTATTGGATACTCATGCAAGTGTAATAGGAGGTTGTGTTTACCGATGGTACGGAAACAGCTTCGCTCGGAATAGACCCCTCGAATTCCATTGGTAGTATGACTATGTGTCCGGGAAGTCCGAATAAGGTAGGTGTATTTGGTCTTAACCTGAGACTTTCATCGCTAATACTTGCGACAATCAATAACTTTGGTTTTGGTCGTCCGGGGCTTTAAACAGGTTCTGTTACGCCTCTTCTGGGTATATTGAGAATCGTAGTGTATTAGGTGTGATGTCAAGATGGAAGTATCACTTCAGTCATATAGAGATGATGATCACGTATGATACGGAACTAGTACTCTTATCAATGCAGTCATCGGGATAATATGACTAGGTCATGCTTATCCGATTATAGAGACTAGTTACCAGAGGTCTGATATATGCTTCGTACGGGGCAGACACAATTCCAGCCCCAGGCCTAGCATGTGACATCCGATACTGGATCGCAATACGCAATACTACGTATACTACGCCTGACATAGATTATATATTCCTTAAGAATATTTCTAGAGAAATTGGTAGGCACGGTGCTTTGCTAGAAGCCAACCATGTCCTTTAAATCGGTAAGAATGTGGTACGGGTACGCTCGTATTCAGATATTCCGATAACCGAATTTACTGCCAACATATCCAGGGATCTCATGGGTCGCTTCCTGAAGATTCACCGATGACGTATGACTCGAACATAATTAATCTGGGATTAATTAGAAGAGAGAGAAAATTAATCTATGATTAATTACAGAGATTTTATCT
>SKCR01015590.1:0-43989 GCA_019454045.1 Zanthoxylum bungeanum
TTAACCCAAAACCTTACAGATTGTTGAGATGAATATGAATAATTTTGCCCGAAAAAATGATTTTATTTATTTAAATAAAGTAAGTTAGAGTGTAGTCAATTTTGTAAATCGAAAAACTTAAATGGTCATTACCGTAAATTTTCCTTCTTTCATTCTCATCAAAATCATAAATTAATTGTAACAAATTTAATATACATCGAGAAGAATCTTGTCTTCTAAGTTATAACAATATTATTACAAATAATAATTCAATAAGAGCTTGAGACAATCATAGATTTTAACTGCTCCGTTTAAATCCGAAATTAATGATTTGACGGTGGAATTTTCAACGATTCCAAAGAAAAAAAAAAAACTTATTATTACAAAAATCTTGATGGGGATAACCTTTTTTTTCCTCCAAATAATCATTCATTTTAGAAAGACATTATGCCATATGCCTTTGCTTTGGCATCAATTCTTCAGTCCTACGAATTCATGAAGCACATCCATTAATTTGGCATCTTTTTTCTTTCTTTTTTTTTTTGTTTTTTTCTGGGACGAATAATTTTCTTCATCAATTCATATCATCCCAGGGTTATAATTTGGTCCCCAAAGCATGACATTCAAAAGCATTTTATATGATAAAAATTCATTTTTACTTGGCAGACTAAACATAGAATAATGGGCCGAGTCTTCCAAATATGAAGAAAATCACCCTCACGAATGTTATAGTAAGGTATCGGATATTTGAAATTGTTGGATTATTCGAATATGAAAACGATATTAATATTCGAAATCTATTCATAATTAGAAAAAAAATTGGGATATTCGATACCGTCGGAAATAATCGGAAAAAAATAGAAGCCTATTCATGGATTATATCATGATTCATATCCAATATTAGTTATTGGATATCCCTATCTTAGCTCCTTCCTAAACCAGGCAGATGTGAAATAAAATAGTTAGAAGACTCACATGCCAATCGGACCCGTGCTTCAATAATCCAACGAATATCAGTATGAATACCTTTGATCATCAGTAGTCTCATCCGTTCCAAGCGAGTTTTGTAGACTTTCATCAGAGATTTTTGAGGGAGAGAAGGAAATTGCTTGTGAAGTTTTGCGATAACTTCTTCCATCCTGAAATATCTTAATCTGCAAAAATTAAACACACAAAAATAAAACACACCAAATCATAATATATACACAAATTTCATGGGTTGCCTTCATGCTAGCGCTAAGTTTAACGTCGACAGCTAGACGTGACTTCTCGAACGTTAGGCTGGATCTGAAAGTGTGACACTTTCTTTTTGTCGCTCAAATGATTCTCCCCAGTAGTGCTTGACACGCTGACTGTTAACCTTGAATGTTTCGTTGGTGTTAGGATCCAGTAACTCAACAGCTCCATATGGTAAAACCTGAGTTATCACAAATGGACCTGACCACCTTGATTTCAACTTTCCAGGGAAAAGTTTCAACCGTGAATTGTACAACAACACTTGCTGCCTTAGTTCCAACTGTATGTGCACTATTTTTGATCATGCCATTTCTTGGTCTTTTCTTTGTACAATCTGGCATTCTCATAAGCCTGTAAGCAAAATTCCTCCAATTCGTTGAGTTGGTGAAGTCGTTTCTCTCTTGCAGCTTGTGAATCAAGATTCAACTTCTTCAGTGCTCAGTACGCCTTGTGTTCAAGCTCAACTGGCAGATGGCACGCTTTTCCAAACACCAATCGATATGGGGACATACCAATGGGTGTCTTGTAAGCTGTTCGGTAGGCCTATAATGCATCATCTAGTTTTGTAGACCAATCTTTCCTTGTTGATCCAACAGTTCTCTCCAAGATTCTTTTGATTTCCTTGTTTGAAACTTCAACCTGTCCGTTTGACTGTGGATGGTAAGCAGTGGCAACCTTGTGAGTAACTCCGTATTTGGATAGGAGTGTATCAAAGTATCTGTTACAGAAATGTGAGCCACCATCACTGATAATTGCCCGAGGTGTTCCGAACCGAGTGAAAATATTCTTTTTCAGGAATTTGATCACCACTTTTGAATCATTAGATGGTAATGCAATTGTTTCAACCCATTTAGAGACGTAGTCTACAACAACCAAGATGTACAGGTTTCTGAATGATGGAACAAAGGTGATGAGTGGTATTTATATCACTATTTCCCACTCATCTAACATAATATTTTGTATAGTTTCTCGGGTTTTGTGAACATTTTGATGTGTTTTGTGTTGTTTTGCAGATAAATAAAGTTGGGAAAGCATTAGAAGCAATTTGGGGCCAAAATAGAGAAAAATGACAAAAAAAGCAAATTTGTAATTTTTCAGCGTCGCGCCGCAAAGACCCAACGCGTCGCGATGCCTAAAGTGCGCCGACCTTGCTAACGTGCGCCATGCCACGTGTCATCATCACAGAAGATCTGCTAAAATGCGCCGGCTGCCACGTGTCGAAATCTCATTGGACCAAAGCAAGCGCGTGCCACGTGTCGAGTTCTCATTGGACCGAATCACCGGCGAATCACATGCTGCCACGTATCAATCTCTTATTGGACCAATCCTAAGCGCATGCCACGTGTCAGATGTTCATTGGACCGAAAGCTCAGCTAATCACCGTGTGCCACGTGTCGACTTCTCATTGCACCACCTTCACCGCGTGACACGTGTCATCACCAGATTCTGCCGACAGAACACGCGTGGTCAACCTGTTTGGACCAAAATCGCGTGCTGGCGTCGCGACGCCAAGACCCTACGCGTCGCGACGCCAGTTCCAGAAAATGCCTATAAATTCAGGCCTCCACCACTTCATTTGGTGTGCTTTCCTTGGGATTTTTTCCCTGATTTCATAGGAAGAATCTAGTTTTGTAATAATAAAATTATGTATTTTTATTTTTAGTTTTTATTACAGCTTTTTATTTATTTACTTTATGTTTTGTTGTTAAATTTCCGCTGGGGTAAAAGGTGAAACCTTTAATATAATTATCTAGGTAAATCTTATTTAACTGTAATTTATAACTTATAATTTAACCGGATTAATTATTGTCAGGCTTTATTACCGCCTATATGGTCGGTCTAAATATAAATTACTTTACCGCCTATATGGCTGGTCTTTATGTGACAGATAATTACCGCCTATATGGCTGGTGTAATTGGACTAAATGGATTACCGCCAATATGGCTGGTTTTAAATGTTAACATTATTAATTCCTGAGAAAGCAGAACATAAAATAATTTATATTTTATAATAAGTGAGATTCCTAGATAAGAAATATTAAATGTGGATCCTCTAACCCCATCATTTTATTTTTATTCTAGGGAAGTGATGAAACACAATATCCACACTTAATAATTGATTTTCTTTTTATGGGTAATTATTTAGTTTGTTTTTTGAGTCTTAAGCTTAATGTTTCTTGTTGTCTGATCACCAATAAGATTGATATGGTAAACTTAAAATGAACTAGACATAGGGATTTTAGGTTTCAGCCTTATATTCAATAGCCCACGATCTTCCTTGAGGATAGATAACCCTTTAATAGATTTCCTTACAGGATAGACATATACCTGTCGGGCGGGGGTAGCCATAATTGGAACTTAATCTTAATGAATCCAGGTAATTTGGTTGACATAGACATATGGTTCAATTGGGTTATACTGGGTATTTGCGTCTGACCATCGGAAGAGGCTTTTGCATATCATCGTGTTCCAGGTTAGCAAATTGATTTATTACACATAAATAAGAGAGTCAATTCATCTTTATAATAATATTGTGTGGAGTCACGACCCTAGATCTTTGAGTCTTTTCTTTTTTTTCCTTAGTATTTTCTTTTGAGTCTGTTTTTATTTTATTTTGCAAAACCACATTCAACCAACCAAAAGCAATCAATTCCCTTCTCTGTATAATTAGATACCTGTAAATAAATAGTATCAATAATTAATAACAACAGTAGGAATTAAGTCCTCGTGGGATCGATATTTTTATACTACTTGAACGATATGTGCGCTTGCGTTATACGTGTGTGTTTACGCGGTCAAAAGGGTCCCATGAAATCTATACCCACACATCGAATATCTCCACTTCAAGAATGTTTTGCAACGGTCATTCATTTCTCTTCGAAATATTCCCCATTCTCTTGCACCTGTCACATTGAAGAGCAAAAAGATAAGCATCTTTAAAAAGAGTGTGCCAGAACAAACCTGATTGTAGGACTTTGGCTGCAGTTTTGTTTCCGCTGGAGTGTCCGCCATATGGTGATGAATGACAGTGCTGCATAACACTGTTGACCTCCTCTTGTGGAACACACCGTCTCAATAATTGATCAGCACACCGTTTGAACAGGTACGGCTCATCCCAGATATAGTGTTTGACTTCTTTGAAGAATTTCTTCCGTTGCTGAGTTGTCCATTCCAACGGCCATTTTCCTGACACAATGTAGTTGACATAGTCAGCATACCAATGGGCATCTTGCTGTTTCATGGCAAACAGCTGTTCATCTGGAAAAGTTTCTTTGATTAACAGATCTTTGCCAGCTGTTTCTCCATTCTCGAGCCTCGATAGATGATCTGCCACTTGGTTTTCTGTCCATTTCCTGTCTTTGATCTCCACGTCAAATTCTTGCAGAAGAAGTATCCAACGGATCAATCTGGGTTTGGCATCTTTCTTCGTGATCAGATATTTGATTGTTGAATGATCTGTGTAGACCACCACTTTGGGACCCAGCAGATATGAGCGGAATTTGTCAAAAGCGTACACAACTGCAAGCAACTCCTTTTCAGTGGTTGTGTAGTTGAGTTGAGCTTCATTCAAAGTTCTGCTGGAGTAGTAAATGGTGTGGAAAATCTTTGCTTTTCGTTGTCCCAAAACTGCACCTACAGCAAAATCACTAGCATCACACATTACTTCAAATGGAAGGGTCCAGTCTGGTGCTACAATGATGGGGGCATAAATCAGCTTTTGTTTTAAGATCTCAAAAGCTTCCCGGCATTCTTTGGTGAAGTTGAAAGGCACATCCTTCTCCAGAATATTGCAAAGAGGTTTAGCAATCTTGAAAAAGTCTTTGATAAATCTCATGTAAAAACCTACATGTCCAAGAAAACTCTGAATCTCTTTTACAGATGTCGACGGAGGTAGTTTTTCAATTGTTTCAATCTTTGCTTTGTCTACCTCGATTCATTTTTGTGAGATCCGGTGTCCAAGAACAATGCCCTTTTGTACCATGAAATGGCATTTCTCCCAATTGAGCACCAGGTTTGTATTTTCACACATTTGTAACACATGTTCCAAATTTTACAAGTAGTGGTCAAAAGAATCTCCAAACACAGAAAAGTCATCCATAAAAACCTACATACTCTGCTCCAGCATGTCTGAGAAGATGGCCATCATGCAATGCTGAAATGTAGCAGGGGCATTACATAATCCAAATGGCATTCTGCGGAAAGCAAAAGTATTATAGGGAGATGTAAATGTAGTTTTCTCTTGGTCTTCTGGTGCGATGGAAATCTGATTGTACCCTGAATATTCATCCAGAAAACAATAGAACTCATGTCCCGCCAGTCTGTCTAACATCTGGTCAATGAATGGTAGCGGAAAATGGTCATTTCGTGTTGCTTTGTTCAGCTTTCAGTAGTCCATGCATACTCTCCATCCAGTCACCATTCTGGTTGGGATTAGCTCGTTCTTTTCATTGGTAACCACAGTGATTCCTCCTTTCTTCGGCACACACTGCATAGGACTCACCCAAGTACTATCTGAGATGGGGTAAATGATGCCAGCATCCAACCATTTGATGATTTCTTTCTTTACGACTTCCTTCATGATTGGATTGAGTCTCCTTTTATGCTCCACTGTGGGTTTGTACTCATCATTCATCAGAATCTTGTGCATGCAAAATGATGGACTAATGTCTCGAATGTCTGCTATAGTCCAGCCAATGGCTCTTTTGTGCTCTCGTAATACTCTCAGTAACTTTTCTTCCTGCTCCAATGTTAGTGAAGAAGAAATAATAACAGGTAATTCAGAAGAGTTTCCAAGAAATGCATACCTGAGATGGCTCGGAAGTAACTTCAGCTCCAGCTGTGGTGGTTCTTCAATCGAAGGCTTGATTCGATCTTTCTTTGGCAGTTCCAGGCTTTCCACTTGTGGTGTTGATTTGAATCGGAATGGTTTGTCAAGGTAGTTGATACATTCCAAGATTTCAGCATCTAGCTCGCTGTCAGTCATGTTGGTGATGCAAGCTTCAAGTGTATCTGTGGGATTTAGCTCAGTATCTTGAACGATACTATTAACAACATCAACTCTGAAGCATTCTTCTTCCTTTTCATCGCTCGGGAATTTCATGGCTTTGAAAACATTGAAAGTAACTTCTTGGTCCTGAACTTTCATGGTTAGTTCTCCTTTTTGTACATCAATCACAGTTCGTCCTGTCGCCAAGAATGGTCTTCCAAGGATGATAGGCACATCTTTGTCTTCTTCCATGTCAAGGATAATGGAATCTGCTGGAAGAATGAGTTTGTCGACTTTGACCAGCACATCTTCAACAACACCTCTTGGAAATGCGAGCGTTCGATCAGCAAGTTGTAATGAGACTGAGGTAGGTATTGCTTCTCCAATTTGCAGTTTCCTGTAAATAGAAAAAGGCATCAAATTAACACTTGCACCTAAGTCACATAAAGCCTTACCGATATAGTGTTCTCCAATGGTGCATGGGACAGTGAAACTGCCAGGATCTTTCAACTTTGGGGGAAGTTTCCTTTGAATGATGGCACTGCATTCTTCCGTCAATGCTACTGTCTCGTAGTCTCCCAATCTCCGTTTTCGTGAAAGAATGTCTTTCATGAATTTTACATAGCTGGGCATTTCTTCCAAGGCTTCTGCAAATGGAATGTTGATGTGAAGCTTTTTGAACACCTCCAGGTCAAGAAAACTGCTTGTCCAGTTTGTTTTTCTGAAGTCGTTGTGGAAAAGGTGGAGATGGAGTGATCTGATCTTTTTCTTTTTCCTTTGCTTCTTTTTCCTCCATCTGTTGCTTTGTTTCTTTTGAAACTTCCTCAATTGTTGCCTTGATTCCAACATCTTTGTTGATTTTAGTACCGCTTTTCAAGGTGATGGCTTGACATTGCTCCTTCCCTCGGTTCCTTGGATTGGGTTCTGTGTTGCTGGGAAGATTACCTGGCGGTCTGTAACTTTGAGCATTGGCCAGTTGTCCGATTTGATTCTCCAGTGCTTTGATGGAAGCAGATTGGCTCTGAAAGATAGCATCATATGCTGCTTGTTGCTTTTTGAACATCTCTGCAATCCATTCTTTCATTTCTGGTTCTTTTTCATGTTCCTGGTGGGCCTTTATTCTGTTGTTGAAATCCTGGTGGTGGATAGTTTTGCTGTTGGAATCCAGGTGGTGGATTGTTCTTTTGTCCTGAATGGTTGCTCCATGAAAAATTGGGATGATTCCTCCACCCTGGGTTGTAGGTGTTGGAATATGGATTGTTCCCCTGTCTGTTGAAATTGTTGACATAATTCACCGTCTCTTCAAGTTGGTTTGGTTCTGGTGCTCCTCCATATGGTGAACTTGTGGATCCAGTGCTGAGAGTCTCCATGAATTTGCATATCTGATCCAGCTTGGCGTTGACTGCTGTATTGGCTCCACTTTCATAAATTCCTGCAATTCTTTGGATCATGCTCCTTTCTGTTGGCCACAAGGAATTGTTGTTGGCCATTTCTTCGATTAGGTCTCAGGCTTGATCTTCTCCTTTTGCCATTAAAGCTCCTCCAGCAGCAGCATCGATTGTAGTTCTCATCAGTCCAGAAAGTCCATTATAGAAGGTTTGGACTTGAAGCCATTTTGGAATCTCATGGTGAGGACATTTCCGGAGCAAATCTTTGTACCTTTCTCAAGCTTCGTAGAGAGTTTCTGAGTCGTGTTGCACAAAGGATGTGATGTCATTCCTCAACTTTCCAGTTCTGGCTGGTGGAAAGTACTTTGCAAGAAATTTTGTGGCTAAAGTGTTCCAAGTTGTGATGGAACCTGCTGGTAGTGAATGTAGCCAAGCTTTAGCTCTGTCTTTCAAGGAGTATGGGAAAATACGCAGTCTCATTGCTTCTTCAGCTTCTCGGTTGTAATTGAAAGTGCCGCAAACTTCCAGGAAGTTGCTGATGTGGGCATTAGGATCTTCAGTTGCATTCCCCCCAAACTGAACTGACTGCTGAATCATCTGAATGCATGTTTTGATGTCACCCGCATTTGCTGGTAAGGGAGGAAGTACAATACATGAAATGAGTCTGTCAACCACCAGAATTGTTCTGTCTCGAATGGGAATTGGTGGTGCAACCTCCAAAGGTTCAGGTTCCATGTTGACTAAAGCTTATTGGCCTTCTCGCCTTTCCCTTCTCAACTGTCTGATGGTTCTTTCAATTTCTGGGTCAAGCGGTCGGAGTTCAAAGCTTCTGGTTCGTCTCATGAAGTTTCTGAGAACCTGAAACACAAGAAAACAAAAACAATAAGTAAAAAGAAATTAGATACAAGTAAAGGTATCTAACCTCTAAACTAATAGTGAAAGATAAATAAGTCCCCGGCAACGGCGCCAAAAACTTGACCGGCGTAAACACACACGTATAACGCAAGCGTACGTATCGTTCAAGTAGTATAAAAAGTATCGATCCCACGAGGACTTAATACCTAATCTATTAATTTTATGAGGTCAAATGATTACTAGTATCTAACAGGTTGATTGATTGATTTGAAATGGTGATGGTTCTAAATTTAAAAACAAGTAAATAAAATTGCACAAAAGTAGGTTTAAGAAAATTCAATATTAAAAACTATCTAGGGTTGTGAATCTTTCTAATATCTTTTAAAAGATGAAGTGGTTATTTCATGTTTGTGTAATAAATTGGTTTACTAACCTGGAACACTAAATTATGCAAAAGCCTTTGTCGATGGTCAGACGCAAATATCCAGTTTAACCCAATTGAACCATATGTCTATGTCAACCAAATTATCTGGATTCATTAAGTTTAAGTTCCAATTATGGCTACCCCCGCCCGACAGGTATATGTCTATCCTGTAAGGAAATCTATTAAAGGGTTATCTATCCTCAAGGAAGATCGTGGGCTATTAAGTCTAAGGCTGAAACCTAAAATTCATTTGTCAAGTTTATTTTAGATTTACCACATCAATCTTATTGGTGATCAGACAACAAGAACATTAAGCTTAAGACTTAATAAGTAAACCTTTAAATTACCCAAACTATAATATAACCCCTTATAAACCGGTGATATTAGAATTCATCACAACCCCAGATAACTTAGTTACGACACATAACTAGGGCTAGTAAAAACTTAAATAAAATAAAAGACATAAAGTAAAATGCTGAAAAGTAAATTGCTGAAAAGTAAATGACGGAAAGTAAATGCTGAAAGTAAATTACTGAAAAGTAAATGCTGAAAGTAAATTACTGAAAGTAAATTGCTGAAAAGTAAATGCTGAAAGTAAATTGCTGAAAAATAAATAAAGTAAAAGTACAATAAAAGAAAATGCTGAGGTAAAAGGATCCACTTTTATTACTTCTATTTTAGATATCTCCCTTAATATAATATATTAACTTTGCATGATAATTACCAACCAGCCATATAGGCGGTATCCAGATTAAGTCAAATTAATAATTAATTACCAACCGACCAATCAGGCGGTATCCAGTTTAGTCAGGTTAAAACCAATTTAAATAATTACCAACCGACCAATATGGGGGTATCCTCGTTAAGTTAGGTTTTAACTAGTTTATATATTATAATTAAGGGAGATTAATCTAAATATTAGTAATAAAAGTTTTACCTTTTACCCCAGCAAAGGGGAGTTACCTCCTCATTACTGAAAAGTAAAAACTGAAAATTAAAGAAAGAAAAGTATTGTGCGTAAAAGTAAATTGCGGAAAGTAAAAACTGAAAAGTAAAGAAAAGAAAGTGTGAAAGCGGAAATTAATTACTGAAAGCTGTAAATAAACAAACAATATACAATCTTCTTAGTATTCTTAAGGAATTCCTTAGAAGAAAGTATGAATTTACAAATGAAATGGCTTGGTATTTATAGGCAAAATTTTGCCTCCATCAAATCATCCACCAAATCCATTATTAATTGCTCCACTAATTGCTCCACTAAATCCATTATTAATTGCTCCACTAATTGCTTATCATGTTTGGTGGTGATTTGATAATTTTTATTATTTATTTATTAATTTGTTTTTTGCTTTGAAAATGATTGAAAATGACTTTAATAATTACACACAACACACTTCTGGATGGTTCATCAATTTCGGGCATGAAATCTTCAGAATTCGAAATTATTTTGTCTTTCAAAGTTGTAGAGCTTTGAGTCTTCTTTAATCTGGAACTTGAATCAGCTCAATCCGATATCGGAGTAAAAATTTATGCCCAAAATACGACAGATGCGCAAAATTGGAATTTCCAAAACTGCACTTCGTTAAAACGCCCTTTCAAGTTTCCAATCTCCAAAATTAATATGTCAAGTCCAATTTTTGCCCTTATTTGACCCACATTTCGTCCTAAATGATTTCATTGTGTCCCAATATTATTTTATCTGCAAAATAAACTAAAACACATCAAAACGTTCATCAAATCCGAGAAACTAAACAAAATATTAAGTAAAATGGGCGGTAAATATTGATATATTTTCCGCTCATCAAGCTCACATTAAGTAGCCTTCTTCAGATCCTCTAAAGTCTCTGAGTGAATCTAATTTTGTGAACTCGTGATATCGGAGATTCAACTACCAATCACCTCCTCAGAACTTGAAGGAGTGTGGTATTGGGTAACGGTTGTGCTTTGTGTTGATGGTTAACAAATAACAAGATCACCAAACATAGAAGACAGGTGATGCCAAGAAACAAAAGTTGTGTAAGCTCCGAGAATTGTGTTTCCAGCAAATCTATCAACCTAAGATAAAATGGCTAAGGTTGTGTTTAAATAGGTAGGGTTTTTCTAGTCCAGAAAAGCCTTGAAAACGAGTCTAAAATAATAAAATCCCACAGTCTCATTCAAACGCCCAATGCACACGTGACAAACGTGCAATGTTCCCCAAATCTGTTTGAACTACCTAACAAACACATGACAAACGGGAACTCTATGGAAGGTTTCGTTCGTACGAGATGAAGAAAACACCATGCACGGGAAGCCACTGCTCAATTTCATTTGAACGTTAGCACAGACGTGACAATAACGAACCTCGTTCGAACGTAATAACAAAGCTTCGATATATTAATACACAGTATTTTAAATACTAGTCCAATTGGTCTGAGATCTTCAAGACTCAATAAACTCAATTAAACTTGTTTTGTTACGGAAGTTGCCAACATACATGGAACCAACAATCTCCTCATTTGGCATTCCATGGAAAAACCACATAATAGAAAGACTATGGTAAAAAAATGCGAAAATAAAATAGCCAACTGTCAACCATCAAGACAGTGACTTATTATTATATGACTCGATCTAATGCCTAAGTAAACAGTCTTGAAGTCGATGAAGATGCAATGCCACTGCAAATAATCTACTCACCTGAAACAGCCACAAACAATAATATACTTGTGAAAAGAAAATGGAATAAAAAACATATATAACGAAACAAAAATATAATTCTAAAAAAAAAAAAAAACATACGGTGTTTCTCATAAAATAAAATGCTTAAACCTACTCTCATTTTTTATCATGGAATGACAATGGGTATATCACACAGAAAACTAAAAATCATGCAGGAGAATTGAGAGTAGACACACTTGCTACTCGTAAATCTAACTTACTCCCCCTAACTAACAGCACACTTAGTTAGTAAAAAGAATATATGGGAAGTCAAAAAACGATAACTAACTAAATGAACTGTAATATGCAATGACATGAAGCGCATACAAGCATACACTATTAGAAAAAAATATAAGTCAAAACGACTTAAAACAATATTACAAGCAAGTACAATGATGCACAGTTCATACTTAGTTATTTTTGACATGAGATAATATGAATTATTTTTGTTCATGCTCAAGAATACACACATGCATATGACATAAACACCAAAGCTTAGCAAACACTTGCGTGAAAAATAAGTGCACAACAAGTCAAGGCTTTAGACCTTATTTTATGAGTAGGACCATGCTAATTAAAGAAATCATATCTCATGAAATACCAAGTCCACAAAATAGGTGTTCAAACCCAGCACCACTAGGACCTAAAAATAAGCAACATTGGTTGCATGCTATAATTCACTCTCATTAAATATGACCTCATCAATAAACCTCTTTCGAGTGAAGGATTTTTGCATTTATCTTTTAATATTAGCACATTTGATTTTTAAAATACTTTTGAATTGAAGCACTTGAGACTCATTAAACTATATATACCATTGTTATTATTTTCTTAAAGGGAATAACATAAGGTAATCTAGTCAAAAGTCACACTATTTAGCGATCAAAGTATGACAGAGATTAGATTACCAGTCCAAAAACTCGTACATGCAACCAAGTCTCAAAACAATAAAACAACGTGTATGTTCTATGCAAGCATAATATATACAAAGGGTTTCCATCACACACACTCATGCACACAAAGTCCTAAGAAAAATTAAAGTAGATAACACATGCATAACCATATATCCTACATACCAGGATCAGATGCAGCAAGCTTCTACATACTCTTTCAAGCCACAAAATCTTTTTAGTCTTTAGCATTATATATATATATATATATATATATATTGTATTTTTCTTTTTTTTTTTTAAAAAAAAAAGCACTAATAAAATACACAACATCGCTTGTTACTATCCAATGGTACTTGGAGTTGTATCTTGAGTGCATATCAGATTACCATCTATTCGAAATCAACTATGAAATCCATGTTTGAGTTTCCATTTTATATACCAATGGACATAAAACAAAACCAAAACAAACCTTACACACCTATATGGAATGAAAACAAAAAATGTTTTCATGCGAAAAATTAAAAAAACACATACACACATGCAACTGAGTATGATGAATGCACCATCTAAGTATAGACACACCAAGGTGCACTCTCATCACGCCTTTTAAGATCAAAGCATTCTGAAGTTATTAGTAAGATATCTTTATTTCTTACCCAATTTTTCTTAGGAGTCTCTTCACTTGAGAATTTCTTGTCAGCAATGCAAGTTTCTAATGAATCGAGTCTGTTTAGCTAATGAAGAAACTTGACGATATGGATTCGAGGAATCAAATATAGGTGAAACACTCTTAGGCCTTTTCTTTCGTTTATGCAACATTAAACACTTACGCCTAATATGTCTTAATTTTCACAATGATGACAAATAGGCACAAACCTCGATGAGAGCGAGGTCTACAAGAAAAACCTCTAGATTGAGGTTGGGTCACATGACAAGGAACAACAGAAGCAGTCACATGACACTCATCAATAGGTTTCTTTCCCAAGTCATGTGGAGGAGCGACAGACACAGTTTTAGAAGATAACGTCTTGTCACAACTCAGCTCAACAAAGTCTAATCATTTATTCTCACAAGGAGACATGTCAATCCCTAACATGTGGTCTAACTTTTAGTCCCACTGGAAAATGCCGATATCTATATTCTAGTATTTTTAAGTTCAATTTCTAGGAATTTGACTCCATCAACTAGCTCATAATTCCTCTCATTGAGATCATCAACAACAATAAGGCTCATTTCAAGCTTGGCTTGAACTTCATTAATTTCTAGTGCAATTTCTTTCAGCCTCTTATTGACCTCTACTCACGTCTTATTGATAGCTAAGCTCTCATCAAACAATTCAGTATATGCTACCTAAAGATCATCCTCATCTACATCATTGTTAGAGAACTCTGAACAAGCATCCATGTCACTAACATTGGCCTCTCTCCTACCACCATACTGGAAGAGAATAAAATGTAATTTCACTTCTCCTCAGAAGACTCATCAAAAGAATATCCACCTTCTGAATCACTATAGGAGACTCTCAATTTTCTTACCCTTAGATTTCAAATATGTGGGACATTTAGATCTTATCTGACCAAAGCCTTCACATTTATGGTATTGAACGACTTGAGGTTCCTATATTTCTCCTCTCTAGACTCTCTCTTGTGACTACTATGCTCTTTAGGTTTCTTATCCCTACTTCTATCAGAGCCACAACCACTTTTTTCAGCTTAAGAAACATCTTGAACTTGTTCACAAATATGTTATATCAATATTTGTGAGAGAATCATCCTCATCATCGGATGAATCACGAGTAACGTCCTTCATCGTTTTCATTACTATGTTCTTGGGCTTTCTATAAGTAGGAAGTTTGCTCTCATACTCCTAAAGGTTTTCTACATGGTCCTATAGTTTTAGGTGATTTAAATCTTTACTCTCTTCAATGGATGTGATCTTAGGAAAAAACCTTTTAGGTACGGATTTAATGATTTTCTGAACTATCATATGTAGGAAATAATTTCCCTTGCACAACGAGAAGAAGTTTAGGCTCTGGGATCGACTGTGAAATTTTTTTCTGCCTTCTCCCTCTTTGGTTGGATCTAACCAGCCACTGGTCTGATGTTGTGCTTCTGTTTTAAACAATATTTCAGCCCCGGAAGAGCCCCCGTATATGGGGTGAACAACCTCCTTTGCACTTAAGCCTCGCGTCAAAACACATGGTAATTTGCGTCGCGATGCTCCATGTCACAACTTTCTGTCTGTTTTTCTTTTTGAGTGTGTCGCGACGTGAAATAGTTAACGTCGTGACTCGCTCGTCTCCGCGTCGCGATGCGATATCACTATCGTTGAGACGCACTATGCCTTAAAGTTTTTGCCCTATTTTTGTTCCATGGTACGTTACGACGCGCCAGCCTGCTTCTGTCTTGAGTGCTCTGTTGGTGCTATTTCCAAGCCCCAAACACACTCACTGTCGTGTGTGTAAAGAAAAAAAAAGAAAAAGAAAGTTTGTTCCAACTCCGAATGATCTTCCATGCTATGGATCTTTACCAATAAAAGGAAGTGTGGGCTTCACTCACAAATTAAAATCCCTAAAATCTTTAGAGATTGAAATAAGGTTTTGAAACCAATTCCTTAAACACTTTAGAGATTTAATTAAGATTCGTCACACCAGAATTTTCTTTTCTCTTTTGTTCTTTTCTCTTTTGTTCTTTTTCTTTTTCTTTCAACACTTGAGAGAAAATAAGAACCACGGTGGCTTGGTTTTTCAAGAAATAAATTGTGTTAAAAAAATTATTTTTCTTTTTATACTTAGGGTTAATGTTGTAAAAAATTAAATAAAAATCCTAAGCACATTAAACACCAAATTCGGCCACCCTTTTTTTTTCTACACCTAGTTTTTATAACAACCAACTTATTAATTGTCATCATAATGATAATTAATGTAATGTTGAAAATGTGTAAATACCATTAATGTAATGTTGAATTTTTTTCAAATCATATTTAAAAAATTCTTCATTCCATAATGATATATTAAATAATTTAATATTTATATTAAATTAAATGATTATCTTATAATCATTAATTTAATGAAAACCTTATATTAAATATAATATAAAGTTATATGTGTGACAAAATATATTATTAATCCTATTAATAATATATGTATGTGAGTATATAATTGACTATCCAATTATATTTAATTTGTTACAGTATATCGAGTTAACACGAGGACCAAATGGACCTACGGTTCCGAGCTTCAATAATCCCAGAATATTAATTAAACTCTTTAATTAAATATTTCGAATTAATACCTTCTGATTATTCCACTAAAAATCCGAAGTTGCACTCTTTTTGCCGTAAATAGATAATATAAGCCAAACTGTGTCGGTGTCCATTGATATAGTCATTACATACTGACCGGCGTAATCACACACATATAACGCAAGCGCACTTCATCCCCAGCTTTTCCATTTGTCCCGGTTAAGATATCATGACTCAACTTGCAACCAAAGTATCATCGGCACCTAGACCCGTGAAATTATAGACAAAGATAGAGTTGTTTGGAGAAAAATGAAAGAAAGATGTTGTTGGGGTTTTAGCGCGGGAGCAACAGAAGCGCGCGGTTCGGGCGAAATCGTAACTTTAAAACTTTTAAAATTAGCAAATAAATTATTCAATATCCAATATAAATAATTCATTCATATTTCACCTAAACATATTTATTCGATATCAAATAATGACATAAATAAGATAGAAACATCGCGAAAATTTTACGAAAATATTTTTCCGCAAAAATGGCATAAAACGAGTTTTTGTCCGAACCGATCAACCAATACACATGAGGGCTGCTCAGGTCAGCCCCAATAGTACTTGGGCAGTTCATGGGCTGCCCAAATAGTGTCCAATTCACTGTTTTGACAGAGGACATCTGGTAAGCCCGAAACTCACCCGGTATTGCTGTTTTTCACCGTTTTCGCATATGTTAACTCCGAAATAATTTTCGGCAATTGTTCCAATGCCCAAAACACATCCAACACATTTATACAATATATTTTTCATCGCCAAAATCACAGAAAATCCAGATCTTATTTGGTAACCAAAAATATCATTTTTCATGCTTTAAATCCAATTTTCTCAACAATAATCATATTAATATTCACACCAACCAAAGTCACCAAAAATGAAGAACCTAAGAATAATTCTAGGAGTTACAAGTGTGTGTTGGGGTTTTGGGCAAAATACCCGGGTTACGCAGATGAATGCGGGAAAATCAAATTTTCCTATTTCTTTAATTTTTCTTGGGTATTTATTTTAATTACTCAATACTCAAAAACAAAAATTTTTAACCCAGAAATCATAATTTCAGTAAATTATCATACAACCCCAAAACTTTTCATTTTAATCATTTTAGTCATAAGTTGTTCAAAACAAGCTTAGGTGATTTTCAATCACAACCAAAATGATTTGTACACCAAATATACATTAAAACAGAAATCTGAAAATTTTTCCAGATTTTTCAATAATTACGGAAATGCCCCTAAACTTTGCATTTTGATCGTTTTAGTCCTAATTTGTCAAATACATAATTAGGTGATTCCAAATCACTACCAAAATGATTTATACATGTCTTATATATGAAAATACAAATTGAAATTCAAGAAAACAAATTTTCCCAAATTACCGAGAGGTCCCTTAATTTTCCAGGATTTGCAATTTGGTCTTTTTTAGTTCAAAACATGTCAAGATCAAATCCAATCGATCCGAAATTTAATATACATCATATATACATCAAATTACAACACATATGTGAAAAGCCCCAATTTTGGAAAGGGTTATGAACCCTAGTTTTATAATTTCCACAAATTGACAAATTACACCAAATTAAACAAATTCAATACTTTAATTAAATCCTTACCGCACCAAACAAGTCTCACCACCATGAAACAACTCAAGAACAATTCTAGGTCATTTATGAGTGGCTAAAAAACTCTAGAATGGCAACCAAAATATCTAATGACCAAAAGTGTCCTTATTAACCATTAATAAGCAAACTTTGTTTATATACATGCATATATCTTTCATTCATACTTCCAACCATCATATTACAAAACTAAAAGAGTAGAGAAACAACCAAACATCATATGTTAAAGCTTGGAACCCTAGAAATATTTTTTAGTTGAAAAGGAATTGAAAAAACTTACAAATGTTAAAGTTTTCTTCAAATCTTCTTCTTTTCTTCACCTTTTTCTCTCAGCTCTCTTTTGTAATATTTTTGGAAGCTTAACACACAAAGTTGCAAATGAAAAATAAAGCACTTATATAATGAAATTGGCAATTTTTTAATCAATATTGAAGAAGCGAAATTCAATTTTGCTACCTTTTCCAAAAAGTAAAATACATGTGCACCAATCATATTTTGCCATTTAAAAGCATAATGATGATAAATATAAATTTATTTAATTATTCTAATTATTTAACAATTAAATAATTAGATAATTACTTAATACAAATATCCAAATACATGTATCATATTTACTTTAAATATTCTATAATACTTATATTTGGAACATGTGTCAAATTCTTTATTTGACCAAAAAAATAATGTGTATTTTATAAAATCAAGTATTTAATCCAAATACATATTAACTTGGAAATGACCGAATAGCCCCTATGCATGTATCTTTTCGTTTAATCGTTAAATGCTTTATAATTAATCAATATTATTTATAATAGTTCCCCTAGTGCTCTACGAGTATGTTTCATTAGTGAGACTCTATAGATTCAGGCATATCATCACAAAATCCATTTTCGTAGCCATAATCTACCCACCTGTAAATTATGACGACCACGGATAAACTCGCTGAATCTTACATGTCGAGGTCATCGCATACGTATAATCCCTCCGTCACAGGTATTCGGATTATTCCAAAGATATAGATATAAACGTCAAATATCTATAGACATAATCTCGTCGACGATTCTATTAACAATCTCTTAATAACACTTAAAACTTACTTATATAGTGTACCACGGGCCCATGGATTTAACAGATTGCTAATTCTATATTGAATACCTATGCTTTGTACACAGAACTGACGGATCCTATCTTGATACGCACATGATATCTTGATGATCAATCCACACCCAACGAACATGCGGATGTCTGATGAAAATAGATTGGTGACGTGACTGCTATCAAAGTGTGGAGGATACCTCATACATCCACAATGGTATCTCAAGTCAAAGGACCATTATGCTGACTTGACCCGAGAAGATTCCTATTGACGTTGGTGTACCATCTATTAGAAAATCTTCGGTGTGTCATTTAGTGTTTATCCAATATAAACACCTACACGTCTATAAGAGTTTCCCCAGACTCATGGTTCATTGGGATAAACCATCAGACCAAGTCTCGATATACGACGTATACTGGTCTCAACGGATTTTACTAACCGACCCGTGTTAATAAATCTTGACAATGAATTTTATTTTATAATATACTTCTAAGAGTGACACTTCCCAATGTCAATTACAAACTACGTTGTGTTAAATATTACATTATATATTATCGGGTCTTTATCTAATATATACATATCACTAAATCCTATTTTGTTTCAATCTAATCGTAATTAGATCGAATATGTATATAAAACCAAGAAGTACTACCATAAATAAGTAATATTATGGAAAAAAGAATTGTTCGTATTCATGAATCGGACATAAATACGATCTGGATTAGCACTCTGAGCACCAACCCTAACAATTTCTCCCACTTGCTCTAGTGCCAATCCACGGTATCATATACACATCTAAATATGTATTACATACGCATGGTCCTCAAGAACAAATCTAGCACTCAAGAGGTAGGCAACAACAAGTAAGCCCGCTATAACATATTGAGTTTGTCCAACAAACCCAAAATGTTTCCCTTATTCAGCATGATTCATATTTTGCATAACCTAAGTTATACATCAATATGACTCAAATGCAATATCAATATTGTGCTATAGCTACTGAACTGTCCAAGTATTTAGAGATTAAGTCCAAAATACTATGAAGACAACCGCAAGCACAACAACAATATCAAAAAAATTAATCTATAAGGTCACTTTGCAACTTCATAAGTCAATACTTCATTAGTTATAATTAATTCCACTTACACAGTAGAATCATTCGTGACACTCTCATTGTATCTTTTCTGACTCTTTTATGATGTAGACCATCTAAAATCATAATTAGACTCAAACTAATCAGACCCTCGTAGTTGTAGACTATATTCTTCATGAATAAGAAACTCGTTCTTAATATCTCAAAGATAACAAAGAACATGTTTCAAACACATCCTATGGTTTATAGCGTATCAAAATAGTTCGTGATAATTACGATTAAATTGATGTCTTTTAGTCGTGCATAATATAGTATTCATTATGCCATCATCTTATGATGCATAAGATTGACTAGACATTTTAATCAATTTCTCTTTCGACAAATGAATCATCCTTCACGAAAGATGAATACTATATTAAAGAGACTCACTAACTGTCAAACAGTTATACTAACTATCACAAATTTAGTCTTGTTGTGTCCTTTATTAGATCATATCTAATGCACGACTAATGGGAGTATCTCACAAGTCTCTTAGTTTTATATCATATATATATAACTTTATATCGAATATAATAGAGACTGCTCTCACTGCTATCACATAGAAAAGAAGACTTAGGTAAATCTTTTACCTTATAAACGTCTCATTATTACATTAATAATGATAATGTCATTAGGATATACAATACTAGAAAGAAATTTGTACGCTCCCACTAACCTACTAACATATATGTATTTTCTATGCTTTGATAAAATTAGACAATCTGACTATTATCAAAATTAGAAAACACATATTTTCGGAAAGTTTATCTGAGTCTACAATAGGCTCTATGAGCTAGTATATCAAACTGTGATTTTAGGAGAATACAAACTGCAGGGCCATTCTAGAATGAACGCTTCAAACAAAGAAATCACAATGGATCTCTTATTCGAAGAAATCATTCAAGAACGCCACTTTGCATTCTTTAGCCAAAATATATAGTTTAATATCAACATTAACCAACTGATCTTTAATTGTTCAATTAGTGCAACTAGAGACAAGTTTCGACAGAATCTACAATAGATTATTGAGTATAACTTTTCTCACTGTCATACTATAAAGGTCAAACCTTTAATAAGCTCACTTTGCTTTTACTGCGCAAACCATTTGCACATTTTATTAACGATTCATAACAAAAGCTCAATCAAGTTCAAAACTTGATCGTAGTAAGCTATGAACAATCTTAGATCTATGGTCTAATCAAACTTCTGAAAACGAAATCAAATATCGCTCCCACTATAAGTTATAATAAAATTTTCTTCGATAAGAAAATAATAGAACCAATAAGTATCATATACTTTGTAAATGATTCTGACATCTCATTGAACTTATACGGAAGATGTCTTAGGGTCTTTTCATCATATTTATTATGCAGTTCCATTTATAGTATATCACTCTCACATTTGACTTCAATAAGTCAAGTATTTTCTACAATGGTCAACATCCGATGTTACATACCAAGTAATAATATAGTTTTATTACCCGAGATCGTAGAAATGATATTCCATCAAATAAAATACAATATTCTATTAAATAGATTAAATGATAAACTTTTACATGTACCTCCGTAGCGCAAGTACTTTCAATTATATAACTATTATACAAAAGAAAGATTCAAATCTCAAACTTTTCAAAATTCGAATTTTCTACCTATACATATAATATACGTAACTATAGAAACTAATGGAATTTTAATTAAAATGACGAATAGTGCTACTGGAGCATATCCCCAAAAGTTTTGAAACTAATTCAGTAACACTCAATATCAAACGAATCAAATCATATAATATTCGATTTCTCCCACTGACCAATTCCATCACGATGGAATCATATAAGAATAATATTGAGAAAGAATCATATTCATTGAATAACCTTAGAACTAATTGCCATAAATTCATATGTTTGATCATTTCGAACATCTTTGAACAATTCAAAGACTCACGATGAATTTTAATGACATAGTTTTCAAAACTTCAAATCGAATATATTTGAACCAGTCAAAATATTCTATTCGCGTTTCATCGGAAACATATTAAAAGTTCTCGAACCATTTAAGACGTTCAATATGTATTCTTTTAGAAACACGTAACTAAGTCATGACAACTCATTAACTAAGTTACGAAGTATAGAAAACTATCCAATGCAATTTCTAATTCATTAAACTACATACATCTAATGTATTAGTTTAATAAACTTGTGGTCTAATGATGATAATTGGTTAAATGAGATTTAATTACTTCCTTAATACAATATTCATTAAATGGATAAGAATATGTGGTGTGATCTCGTATCAGCCCATCATTTATCATACAGATTAATCATCTAATGTTTATGTGATAAAATCTCATAAAACATTGTTCTAAGTTATTTAGTTAACCGAATATTTTTCTTAATGTTTATCTATACATCAATGACACTACTAATCGTTTTAAAATATGTAATAACTGTTTATAAAGAACAAGTAAATATCCAATAGTCACAAGTTATGATATCAAATATCAAAACAATCATTAAACAATATTTTAAATAACTTGATGGGAGATTCGATATCCAATACTTATAGTTGTCGTATTGTGAAAATCGATATTTCCTATATAGAACTATATGCATCACTTTTCTTTAGCTTTATAATTTTCCTTCAACTATTCACAACAATTGCAAATAATTGATTAACAAATTGTGTCAGACACATTACCTCTAAAGGTCACTAAAGCCAAGAAAAGTCATTATCAGATAAATAAATATCTAATGGGGTTTTCTTAATGCCAGTCACGAATTTCGAGATATTAACTAATTCACGTCAATTCTTACTGCAAAAGAAACTATTATATCCTAAAACATATATCTATTTAGATTATCTATCATGACTTAAAAGTTAAGTCACTAACCATCTTAATTTTTTAAGAAAATCGGAACAACAATTCCTGATGGTTTTAACTAATCTAGCAATATCCAAGCCTACTCTAAATCTAGAACCTACTCTAGAAATCTGCAACCATAAGGAAAGTCAGAAAACATGTAGAAATAATATGCATGTAGTGGATTAGAATTTTTAATTCTATCAACAATATAGAATAAGGAAAACATAAGTAGCAATTTCATAATATTACACACTGCCTTAATTATGGAGTTTTAAACCAAGCAGTGTCTCACACTATTTGACATAATACCGTAATCCTCAATGGAAAATGGGAATCCAATAATTAAATTGAATTCCATAGTGAGAAGTGGAACCAATTAATATATTTCGACTCACAGCTTTGGCATGTTGTAACATCCTGCGTTACCGGCAGGAGACAAGAAAACCCATCTCCATAAGCCTCTGATTCTAACGAAATTTTGACATGAAATATGGAGAACATCATGCAACCTGGCTTATAGGCAACACCCTAAGACAACCTGCTTATGCAAACTCAACATATATGCAAATCATCATATTAGCCTCAGGCCATAGGCTCGAGACGTCACTATATCAAATAAAGTAACTTCTCGGTTTTCAAGACTATCCTGATTCATTATTCCCAATTTGAAAATTAAAGTCGTTTAAATACATTTTCACCCAGGATTATGTTTTAAACACTAATCTTTCAATTATCTTGATTCTAATAGTCCAACTATTTAATCAACGATTTTAGGTACTATTTATTATAATGATTACTATAGTCTAACTATATAATTAACTATAATTTAATAGGTTAAATTCAATTATATTGATTACTATAATCCAATTATAAAATCAACTATAATTGAAATAGTTTGAATACAGTCCAACTGTTCAATTAAAACAACAATTAATTATTAGTCCAACTACTATATTAATTTATTTGAAGAAAAATTTGTAATGAGCGCGTATGGCGAGTATCTAAACGAATATTGCAAATTTAATACTTGCCTCCCACTATTTTTCGGCGAGCCTCTAACCATCTGTTGAGTACTCGGGAAACCTTGTTTCCTAGTGGGCTAGGATCCCGTTAAATAACACACAATCTTGACTTTGGCCAACAAATTGTATGATAATTAACTAGGTAGATCTCTAAGATCAATTGGATCCCATCCAATTCCTAGATCCAGTAGGTGGACATTCAAGTCCGAAACATATATCTTATATATGCCAATATATCTAATATATTGCCTAACCTTTTTCCTCTGAATCAACTAAGCCTTGGCTTTGGCACAACAAACTTAGTGATCCCAGTTAAGCGGAACTCATTGACCTTGGAAAGCTTCGTAATCAATGTCGATGGACAAGAAGCGATCTTGACTTTGGCCAACAAATCACAACTTGGACAAGACACCAATATGGAACAAAGCCTTCATGATTCAAACACATCCGCGACGGACAAAGGTCTTGATTTTGGCCAACAAACCAATGTCAGTCTTGGATCTTGAGTAAGAATCACTCATTGGAAGGAAAAACGCTTAATATGATGTTGAGGGTTTTTCGCGTAATTGGCAACCAATTTATTATCTTTGTTAAGGTCTCATCATCATACACCCTTAAACATGCATTCTAAACACATAATAAGGCTCGTATAAATAAATATAATAATGATATGCGGATGGATACTTAAACACATTGTTCCTAGAACAAATCTCTCCATTTCCTCTCTCCCGCTAGCACAAGTATTACTTCTACCCGATTACATAACACTTCTAAAAAAACCTCATTTACATTGAGGGGAATAGGTGAGAAGAGATATACAAAGAGTAAAGAGGTAATAGGCTGGACACGCAGGTCCAATTTAATAAATTCTAAATTTATTACAATAATTTCCAAAATTGCCCCACCCTTCTAATATCCATCTGATATACATTATTCATACATCGCAATCATGTATTCACACAAGCATGTTATCAATCAATCTAATCCAATTAATTAATCTGATAATTAATGACCATCCAATGTTCAAACAACGATTTGATTTTGCGCTAGTCAAACTCGTTTTGCGAATAAGTACTCAAAGTACGAATTCTTGAATTAAATTAAACTACAACATGAAATCCAATTTAATTTGCATTTAATACTAATTCATTTATTTAATTCCAAATTAAATATTTACACTTTTAATGTACCTTTACGACTTAGATTCCAAATCTAATCGTTACGGGTCTCAAAGCCCGATTAACATCCAATGTTAATTTAATTTAAAGTCCAATGGGCTTTTAATTAATTTCTTAAGGCATGGACTTTTGGTCAATATGGGTCAAACCCAAATACCAAAGCCCATTTAAGGAATCACCCTTATATGCCAAGAAACCAATTTTGGCCCATTAGGCCCAATTAAAATTAAAGGTCCATTAAGTCATAATTGGACTTTATGGATATGGTTTTGGGCCTAATTGGATCCAACCAATTTAGCCTAAACCTAACTTGGTATAACCAAGCCCATTAAGCCCAATTACAACTTTTAAGGCCCAATTCCAAAATAAGCTCAATTAATTAACTTACAAATTCCAAATTTCACAATTAATTAATCTAAAGTGTATGCCATAATTAATTAACCAAATTAACATTTCTAAAATACTAATTCACTCAATTAATTATGCTCATTATCATCAAATTATGTCCAACACAATTGAATCAAAAAATCACATCATTATCATGCTTACTAGTCTCGCCATTTTAGGGTTTTTATTGTCCAATTCAAATTCAATCCAATTAAATCTCAAATCAACAATTCCCAAATGATTTTAACTCATCCAATGATCAAAATCAAAAAATACCATGACATTAGGGCAAGACTACCATTCGGCCAAGCCTATGATTTTGGGGAAAAATTATCCAATTCGATTTTTATCAAATTGACAATGCATAACACCATGTTATCATAATTTAAGCATACTCAAACAATCAATTTCACTCAAACATGCTCAAATCAATTTTGCCCAAATTTTACCCTAATAAAGTTTCATGCTCAAAATGGCTCAAGATACTATTGTTGGGTTTCTCTAAGGTCCCGGGATCGATTTCAAGTAATGAAACATATATGTGAATACTCGTAAAAGCATGGCGAAAACATACTTACAACGATCGGCTTTTGCGACGCGAGGAACATCAAAATCTTCAAGCTTTTCCTTCCTTGAAGTCTCGGCTTTAGGCTGATTTTGTTGCTCCATTTTCGGTCATTGTGATCCTCCAAGCTCCAAGCTTTGTGTTGTGATTCCATGCTCACAAGTCGGTTTCCCTATCACATTCGCAAGACTCCGGAAGTGTGCTAGCACTCTTGAAATTTTGCCACAAATTTTCTATTTCTTCTTCAT
Source organism: Zanthoxylum bungeanum (assembly GCA_019454045.1). Taxonomy (NCBI): domain Eukaryota; kingdom Viridiplantae; phylum Streptophyta; class Magnoliopsida; order Sapindales; family Rutaceae; genus Zanthoxylum; species Zanthoxylum bungeanum. The sequence continues at coordinate 25,847 of SKCR01015590.1, forward strand.
GTCTCGGCTTTGGCAGAAAAATAGAAGAAGAAAATGCCCCTTGGGCGTGAGGGGGAGAAGAGAGAAGAGAGAAAAAATATGTTGTGTATAAGTTAATTGATTTCCAAAATCAATTAAAAATATACCATTTTTCATTTTCAAAAAATTCAAAGACAAAAAACAATTAATGTCTTCCAACTACCACCATCAATCAATAGTGACATGTTGTCAATCACTCAAAGTGACTAGACATCACATCAATCAATTGACTAGTGATTTGACACTTGATGTGACTTGTGGGCCGCACTTTAATTCGAAATACGAGTGCGCCCGCAAACACTCCTGGGCTCGGGTTCGCTAATTCCAAATTAACGAATTTTCTGTTGCGACGTAATTAAATAATTATGCCTAGTAAAATTACTATTCACGTCGCTAACGAATTAATTCTAAATTAACTCGTTCGCCCGAATTAAAATCTAATTTTAATTCCGAGTCGAAATCCAATTTCGTATAATATATCGAATATATTATTTTATCGATTAATTCCAAATTAATCGTTCTCTCTCTTTAATTAATATTTTATCCCAGATAAAATATCTCCGTAATTAATCCCAGATTAATTTTCTCTCTCAATTAATTAATCCCAGATTAATAAAGTGCAAGTCATACGTCATCGGTGAATCTTCGGGAAGCGACCCATGAGATCCCCGGATATGTTGGCAGTAAATCCGGTCGTCGGACTATCCGAACACGTACGTACCTAGTACTACATTTTTACCGATTTACAAGACATGGTTGGCTTCTAGCAAAGCATCATGCCTACCCAATTCTCCAGAAATATTCTTACTGGAATATGTGATCTATATCAGGCGTAGTATATATAGTATTGCGTATTTCGATCCAGCATCGGATGTCACGTGCAAGGCCTGGGGCTGGAATTGTGTCTGCCCCGTACGAAGCACATTTCGGATCTCTGATAACTAGTCTCTATAATCAGATAAACATGACCTAGTCATTTTATCCCGATGACTGCAGTACATAAGAGAACCAGTTCCGTATCCTACGTGATCATCATCTCCACTATGACTGGAGTGATACTTCCATCTCGACATCACACCTAATACACTACGATTCTCAATATATCCAGAAGAGGCGTACACAGAACCGGTTAAAGCCCTGGACGACCAAAACCAAAGTATATTGATTGTTGCAAGTATTAGCGGTGCAAGTCTCAGGTTAAGACCAAATACACCTACCCTGATTCGGTCTTCCATAGACACATAGTCATACTACCAATGGAATTCCGATGGGTCTATCCAGAGCGAAGCTGTTTCCGTACCATCGGTAAACACAACCTCCTACTACACTTGCATGAGTATCATATACCCAAATATATGAGAACTATGATGTTATGCTCTCACAACGCGCACAAGTGTAATACTAGTCTATTCCGCATTATCGATGTCCAATCTCGATAATACTACGACTAGGGATATTTAATGATTAAACCTTCGTGGATTGATACTGTCTCATATCATCTCAATCCGGAAATAATCATATGGACCTTCTATCATTTATACATCTTGGTAATCTAATTACAAATAATAGAAGAGCAATTTCCTTTGTCACATAGTTAATTTGTACAACAACACCATGATCTGTACAAATAGTGATGCTATGGGCCATAACTGTCCAACACGGCTGACATGCATTATCAATCTTGAAGAATGGATGGTCGACAAAGAGACATCGTTTCCATTAGTATTTGTTTCAAATCGCAATGTGGGGCTCATTAAAGTCTTTGACATATGTTTTCCCATGGCACGTCACATTTTTTGTATTTGGCATATAAATCAGTGCGTAATGACTAAATGCATCCCTATGTTTGGTATGCAATGGAAACACTTTTATTCATCATGACACCCCCTTATGAAATCATCAATACAATGGTCTTACCAGCAGAAATACACAAGATATTGATAGTTCAATTTGGGGATATTCAGAAGTCATTCAAGAAATCTCTGAACATTCCACCCCATACACATTTACATGAGGAGATTTTTGATAAAATAAGGTGTCAGATTTCATTTAGGGGTAATTGAGTGAATTTATGGTCAGTTGAAATGCGTTGAGAAAGCATCTCACCAACTAGCAGACATATGCAACTGCTTTTTCAAAATAATAAATGGATTGCCATGCGAGCACGATATTGCATATCACCTTCACTTTTCCATTCCAATTCCGATATAAAGTATTAACACACACTGGATGAGGTTATCTATACACGTACATGGGTTCAATTATGATGGAACACAGGCTAACATGACATCAAATGTTGTTGAGATATTAGATGGGATAGATCCATATATGCGAGAGCATATGATAGAGAAGTTTCTCGATATGGCATATCCATCTCAAAACATAGTTCGAGCACCTTCATACAACACTGAACAAATAGGTCGACCTACAGGTAAAGATGAGCAAAGCAGACATCGCATAACTTCTTATGGAGATGTATCCAATTCAGGATCTAGGGTCACTCAAGCAACTACAACGACTCGAGATAGAGGGAGCCATAGGAGGGGATCATGGTTCATAATACTCAATAGACCTATGATCACTCTCCAGTTCCATCGATTTGTGACACCTATATTAAGAAATTATTGTGGCATATCAACATTATATTTCCCACGTTGTTGATGTTCAAGCTGATCATTATGGATTTAGAGCAATAGTCACATTAATCGGGTATGGTGAAGAAGATTGGGGTTAAGTACGATGCGACCTTATTGAAGAGATTCAACAAAATAAAGATTTATATGATCGAATTTATCCATCAAATGGATAGGCAGACAATCTATTATATTTACTGTATTTCTTCCAATCGCTGGCACCATAGGTACATTGGATGGACTCGATGAGTTTAGGGATTGTCATCGGCTCAAGATAGTCTTGTACTGCATAAATTTGGTGAGAATATTTGGAAATGTTATACTCACTTTCCATTAAAGTCCTATGCAGTTCCAGACCAATAGCGTCATGAAATAGCTATTGCTAATGTTGGTAGACACTTCGTGCAAGTTTTCTAACAACCTCATTACCCTGTACCACCCATCCCAATGTAGTTATCGGAACATTCATCGTACGAAGCTAAAGAATGAGCCACTCATTATATGATACGTAATTAATTATGGTACGAAGCATTGGGTATATCACCAAATGCTCTAAGAGGAGACTTTGGAGGCATTATAGATTAGAATTTATGTTTTTATACTTTTAAGTGTAACTTTTTATATTATTACTTGTATTCTTCTTTTGAAATATATCTTTCTAATATACATGAGAATATTTTTATTATGCATAAGTATTGTTAAATAAATTAAAAAATAATCACAAAAATTAAATGAATAAATGAACACAAAATAAATAACAATAAATACAAAATTCGTAATATTTATTAAATAAAATTTAAAAATAAATATATAAAGAGCAAAAAATATATAAATTTAACAAAAATATAAATTTATAAAATAAACATATTTAATTGAAAAAAAATTTATTTAATTAATTTAATAAAATACTTATTTATAATGGATTTATATACTTATAAGAAGATGGCCAACTTTGTAATTTATTAGGAGGACAATGGGGGTGATAAAATTGAAAAATGTTATTTTAAATAAGTTAAAATATGAAAAGTTAGAAAAACATTAAATAAATAAATAAATATAAATATAGATATAGTTATTTTTATGTAACACCCCGCCAGAGACAGGATGCTATCGGTAGGAGACAGGATTGACCCATCCCAATAAGCCTCTAAATTTACAGAAAATTCGGCATGATATATCCTAAAACTGGACAACCTGGATCACATTCCAGCATCAAACGGAATCTAAGAAAACATCAAACAAATAAAAGGACATCAGGTCCACACAAAAATTATCAAAATCATATCATAAGGGCTCCATGCCCACATCATCTATCAGCACTCAATGGCTCTATGCCCACAACATCATAAACAATCAAAACATTTACTTAATATATACAAATAGCGTGCTCAACACGACAAATAATATTTTAATCACAAATCCTAGACCTCTAAATATTTTCCCAGGACGCTTGCGAGGGTGATTGTCGCTTGGGTGATTCGCGTCTCGAGCGTGACTTCCAAAGCTGTCGTGGTAGATCAATCTGGAAGCCAACCTGCAAAATTAGCAAATGATTTTGGATGCATTCAATAAGGCTCCACGGAGTTGACGACAATCACATTTCCTGACACTGATCTATAACCAATTAGTTTCGTTAGAACGAATTACACAAAATATTTCTCTTATGACAAATAAGATATGCAATGTATGGGCACTCATCCTTACAAGAATATTAACGTATCAGGTAGGCTACGAATTTTACGAAACTTGATTTGGGTTATGTAAATTAAGATATTAAATTTCAAAATCTGCCACATCCCACAAAGCTGTAAAATTCATTGCACGCCTACAAATTTTGAAAGTTCACTACGCTCTATCAAAGGCTAATTAAGGGATGAAATTTTTATAATGAAATCTTCTATGTGTTTAGTTTACATGGGTTTTTTATGGATCTCAATTTCGATACCCGAAAACTCAAGTTATAAGCAATTCTTTATTAGTTGTTCAGGGAAAACATAACCTGACGAGACTGCAGGGCATCCAATTTAAAAATTTCAGTTCAAATTTATAATAAGTCCAAATTTTTTTTGATTTTTAGATATGTTGGTCTCTAATGTATCTAGTTTCTCTGAATCTTACGGATTATAATTTCAATCAACCAAACTCAAGATATGGCCGAATCTTTGCACCTTGCTCAGTGAAAAATAACATCGGGTCATATGCGGAACGTCGAAGTTTCGAATTTTACTAATATTTCATTTTAAATCCAAAAATTTTAATTTCATATATGTTGAACCTTAGAATTATTGTTAATGTAGAATTTTAGGGATTGGCCAATGATGGTCTAAAACTCATTTTATAAACCAAAGATCACTCATTGCCTTATCTAATCCATTTGGTTCAGCCATTATTAGCATACATTTTAACACTACAATTACACAATATCATGTTTAAAAAATAGCAAAACCCAACCCCTAACTGTCGAATTCAACTTCAATAATCAAACCACAATTTCATTCATTCCACTGCACAATAACATCATCATCATTATTTCTAACAGCTTACTCTTATCTCCAGTACTGTTCCCATAATCAATTCATCACTACATTTGATTCCTAGGGTTTTCTAATCCATAAACACCAACAACATCAAACACCATCAATATCAACAAAAACCCAAATTTATAAATTGATGAATGAGATTATAATTATCTTAATCAACTTGGTTCTTACCTCAAATTGCTTCCTAGAGCTTGTATTTATCCTTAGCTACTTGTTTTGTGCTCGATCAAACTTGACTCCAATGGCTTATCTTCTTCAACTTTCAGGCAATATTTTGGCTGCTTATGCTGCTACCCTCTCTCTCGGCAATGAGCTAGTTTTGTTTTTGTTTCTTTTCTTTTCATTTTTTTTCTCCTTTATAAATGGTAGAAGTGCGTAGACTCTTCCAAAGATCAAAAGGAAAATGGGCTGATTAAGTTTGTTAGTTTTATTGCTTTTGTTGTTTGTTTCTCAGGGCATGGGCTTTCAAGGAAATGAATATTTTGGAAGCCCATTTGATGTAAATATTGAAAAGTGTTCAACACGAAAATTATTTGTTTCGGAAAAATAAGTCCAATGGTTCTAGCATCAGCTCAATCGGAGTTCGTTTTCTATTTTTATTGCCGAAACAAGAAACGTTTGCGTGTATAATGATATAAATAGAAATTGCGCAACCAGTTCTCGCAATCACGCGTTTTCCAACACGATGAAACTTCACTTAAAAATATTCCAACCTATTTCCCAACACATAAACTTTGATTTTCGATTACCATCTCATTCCAAATCCTTAACTTTAATTCGGAAATCATCCAACACCGTTCCTAAAAACTCGGGATATTACATTTTATCCCTAAATCCCGGGTATGATAAGAGATTTTAATACCCATACTCCATCTGTTCAATTAATGTATACAAGAATTTGATCAGTATTCGACCCTAACATATGAGGAGCACCCTTCATAATGAATATTCTATCACTAACAACCTAGGTTTCAAGAAAACGTAAAACATGTTAACCACATAAATAAAAATGAAAAATGTTATTTTTATAGAAGTTAAAATATGAAATTTCAGAAAAATATAAAATAAAATAAATATAAATATATATATATATATAAATAGATAATAGTTATTTTTATCCCTAAATCTTGGGTATGATATGAGATTTTAATGCCCGTACTCCGTCTGTTCAATCCATGTATATGAGAATTTGATAAGCATTTGACCCCGATAAATCGGGGCATGCGACCCCATATGGGTTGTTATTCACATTGAGATTTTATCTCTATTATAACATGATTACCATACTCATATTCAGTCTGTTTACCCAATGGATACAAAAATGTATATTTTTTAAAATATCGGATAGATAGCTGATAAATTTAAAAAAAAAAAAAACTAAGTATTTTTTCGCATTTTTAAGAAAGATCGGGTGGACGATGGATAATTTCCCTAGATTAAAAGGTGGTGTTGTTTTTGGTTATAAAAATGAACTTTAATTCGGTGCTACCGAGTTAAGTTTCGTACTGGATTTATTTTTATTTTTAATTTATAATCGATAATTATTAGTGTTTCTGTGAATTACTTTTAAAGAGTGTATGGCATAAGATTTTTAAAAACTTAATAGGCAGCAACCAAATTCTATTACACGTAAATTTTTTTTCTTTTTTCTCTTTTTTTTTTTTGACTAAAAATTAGATGAACTTGTTGGGTTTATAAATTATCCTTCAGTTAGATAATTTAAATGTGAAATGATAAATTTATGAAAAAAAATCAGTGCAATTACATAAAGAGAGGGTAAAATTATCACCACTTTATTTTTTTATCTGGGCGAATAAGAAATTTTCTAAGGATTTGATCGGGCTATAAGCCAAGCTAGTCTCTCTATCATATAAAAACAAAATTACAAATAAATAAATATGAGTTCCACAATTGACACATTATATATAATAAAATCATATATCACAATTAAATAAGTCATTGACTCATTTATTTAAATTAAATCAACTAGACCCAAAGCATCAAACAAACTTCGTCAAAATTTTCAAAAGGAAGACAAATAGTGGATCCAATTCCACCTTTTACACGTACTGGAGTTATTTGAACAGGTTTTTCAGCTTTATTGAGTATGATAGAGATACAAATTTTGTATAAATTAATCTGTCATTTAAATATTGGTTAGATGAAAAAGAAAATTTATATAATTATTTAAAATGAATTATATAGACACGTGTGAAAATCGTTTAATAAAAAGTTGAATGATACATCAATTTATACACAAAAATTTGCATAACTCTATCTTTATGAGAACCTTGTATTTGTATTTTAGTTAATAATATAGTTGTAATATAATGGCTTTAGAAGACATAGAAGTTCAATAAATTATTGTGCCGCGACTCGAGAAAATCTTGCCTCTCTAAGGGTTTATTTGATATAATTTTTTAAATAGAACTTCTTCAAGTACAAATTTTATTAATAGAGTTTTAAGAAGTATAGCTTTTGAAAAAAAAAATTAGGTGTGAATTTTTATTAAACATTATAAAATAATTTTATTAGACAATTTCTTTTTAAGTTGTGTTATGAAAGAAATGAAATAATGTTGTTAAATTAACTAAGGGTATTATAGACAATTTAAATCTTAAAAAAAAAAATGAGTTGGAGCATGTATATATGTAGGCTAAAGTCCAGGTATTTTAAATAATTTATAAATAAATAAATATATATATATATATATATATATATAATTTCCAAATTCGTACGCGATAGATACTTACTGTACTGTAACTGTAAATAAATCGGTATATGAAACAGAGGATGTGTACGTAAAACTTTTGTCAATAATAAGGAGCCGAACGTAATTAGCATGGCTGCCGTTTCTGGAGATGAAAAATAGGACAATGGCCAGGCAGTCTACACTTTGGAAATAGCCAATCATGAATATTTTACTACCAACGAACGACCTAGGTTTCAAGGAAACGAAAAACATGATAACCAGATAAATAAAGCTGAAAACCGTTATTTTTAAAGAAGTTAAAATATGAAAAAAGTTAGAAAAATATTAATATATATACACCCACATTTACTGTCATGAATCTCTCCCTAGAGCGGGCCTAACCCTAGAAAGGGGTCCATGAACTACTTCATCTCGAGTATTCTATATGTCATGCAATATAACTAAATTTGCAAAGAAAATAACGTTCCACAAAATGTAATTCAATAAACCTTAAATAAATGTTTTACAACAAAAGTATGAAAAAAACATGAAAATGTCATAAATCTCCTACCTTAAAAACCAAAATAAATATCTGGACCAACCCGAATGACGACTATGGTAAACGATTGTAATTCTGATACTGCTATTGCTACTGCTGCGCTAGCGAACTACTTGGAATGTTTGGGAAAACGCAGGAGAGGGGGGTGAGCTTAAAGAGCTTAGTATGTAAAGCACGCATACTCTCACCATGACCTCACCAATAAAATATCTATATCTATATATATAATTAATATTTAAAAATAGAAATTGTTATATAAGGGCTATATCAGACAAAACGTACTCACAACAAAGCACCTCAATCAAGTAAGGTTTGTTAGCCGGATTTGGAATAATATTGGACTGAAACTATTGGGAGAGTATCAACATCTCACCTCTCAAGGTTTCCCACCATATAACCTCGCATAAATGTGCAAGAGGGGGACTGAACCACACGCCTCTGCTAACCTCGCATAACCTCGCATCTCCAACCACTATTATACTAAATCCAGCAACATAAGAATAATAATAATAATAATAATAATAATAATAATAATAATAATAATAATATAATAATAATAATAATATAATAATAATAATAATAATAATAATAGCACACATCATCCAATACAACACACATCATCGCACTTCATCCATCAATCCCATCTCAAAGTCACATAATACTCAAGCACTTGAATTCATAATACAAACATACTAGTTATACCCCAAAATTTATATTCAAAGTTTATACTCTCATGCTATCAATTACTCAATATAAATTTCAAACATATATGTATAAATTCATTTATGCTATATTATATGAACTCATATATCAAACATCAACCAACAAATAATTATGTGAAGGGAATCATCATGCGTTGTATTTACCTCAATCCACATAAAAATCCTCTATATCTCTATGTCCTAGCTAAAATCTTAAAAAAAAATGTAAAATTATGATTAGGTTCCTATATTTTATTAAAATTATTATTTTACCCCTAAACTTTTCAAATTTCCAATTTAACACCCAATACTCTCCTACATTATCAATTTAGTCCTACAACTCTCAATTATCACCTATTACTCACTAAAAATCAGAATTTACAGATTTGTGTCCCTAATCATGCCAATTTATGAGTAAGTCAAAAACTTTCAAAATCTTATATTTACACCCCTAAAACTGTAAAATATAATGTATCGAGCTCCAACAACTTCAAAATTGCACAACGAGATGATCAATGGACAGTACACGTCACCAGGATCTCAAAGATGGTGGTGGCGACGACGGATGCTTGGTGGTCATCGACGAACGGTCAAACAATGATAACTCTCTTTTTTGGTTCGTTTCACAACTGAAGGTCCGATTTGGATAACCGAAGTGTCCAACCTGTGTATCTCGATGGGGGAAAGATTCTGGTCCGAGAGGTGTTGTTCACGCATGGTGGCGCGTGAGCGCGTGATGGCGTGTGTAGGCACGTGCTGGCACGTATGGAGGAGTTGGGTCGTCGGACCGACACTGTTGGCTTCGTCTCATCAAGCAGATTTGCATGTAGTGGTCACTCACCGGAAACAATGGCCGGAGGATGAAGAACGAGCCTATTTCTCTCTCTACTCAATTCCTCTCTTATTGTTTTTTGTATTTTCTCTCTCCACTGGTTCATTTCTCTCTCTAACTGATCACTGGTCTCTAGAAATAACTTCAACACAGTAGTCACTTTCTATTTAACTCACACTGAACACACACCAAAGGAAAAATTAGGGTTGGTTTTTGTTTATATAGTAAAAGAAGTTGAGTGGTGTTAGGAGTAGTGGTTAGTGGCTGCTAAGTTTGGGGGGCAGAGAACGTGGAGGGGGTGAGGGAGTGTGAGAGATAAGGATAACAAAACAATTCATTTTTAAGTAAAAAGCATAAGAGATGTGGTCTCACAATCGACACACCTTATAAAAATTTCATCCTCAAAATTTCTCAATCCTCGAAAAGCTTTGGATACTTCTCTTTCATGTCGTGTTCCACCTCCCAAGTCGCCTCATGTATGTGATGATTAGTCCAAATGACCTTCACAAGAGGGATATATCTGGATCTTAACTCTTGGACCTTCCGCTCTACATTCTTCACGGGCTTTTCTTCATAAGTTAGATTCCCACTCAATTCTACCGATTGGCTCTCCAAGATGTGAGAAGGGTCTAGTACATATTTTTTCAACATGGATATATGAAATACTTTAAGAATTCTTTCCAATTTTGGTAGTAATGCCATACGATATGCCACTTTGCCCACTCTCTAGAAAATCTCATAAGGACCAATATAGCACGATGTCAACTTTCCATTTCAGCCAAATCTCAATACTCCCTTCCAAGAGGTGACTTTCATAAGATTTTATCCCCCACCTGGAACTTAAGGTCATTCATTCTTTTGTCAGCATAACTCTTCTCTCAACTCTGCCCTCTGCAGCTCAGATCAGCCTGATCTTCTCATATCTCATATTTACAAAGTCTGAACAATGAATCTATCTATCTCCAACCCCGCCCCAACAAACATGAGTCATACACCTCCTCACATACAATGCCTGAAACGGAGCCATACCAATACAAGCTTGGAAGTTGTTGTTGTAGGCAACTCTAACAGTTGTAAAAGATCATCCCATCCTCTAATTAAAGTCAATAAGCATGATCTTAGCAGATCTTCTAATGTCTGAATAGTCCACTCTAAATGCCTATCGATCTGAGGGTGGAATGTTGTGCTCATAGTAACCTTTTACCCCATAGACTTCTGGAAACCCTGCCAAAAATGAGAAGTAAATCTGGCATCTCTATCTGATACAATCGATGTCGATACTTAATGTAACCGTACAATCTACTCCATATGCGATTTTGCTAGCCTTTTTAGTCCCATGTAACTCGAATCGATAGAAAATTGGCATATTTAGACAATCGATCCACTATCACCCAATTTGCATCATAGCCTTTCAGTGTTGCCGGTATTCCTACTACAAAATCCATTGTTATATTTTCCCTTGGCCACTTAGGTATAGGTACAGGCTAGAGTAATCCAGATGGGTGTTGATGTTCCATCTTAACCTGCTGACAAATAAGACAACGAGATACAAACTTGAAATCTGTCTTTTCATTCCCGACCACCATATGTTTTCTTCATATTTGGATACAGGTTGGTGCTCCCATGATGCATATTATATAGAATATTGTGAGCTTCTTCGAAGATCTCATTCTTAAGCACTCCAGTAGGTGGTACTATAACTATATAACAAAAAAGTAATACATCATCTGAACTAATCTGAAGGTAGTAGTCTCATCCTTTGCAACCTTTTTTTTCCATTTCCCACATTGCTCATCTTCATTTTATGCTATTTTGAGTCTATTTAGCAGTGTATGTTGAACTTTCATATGAGCAATAAGCCCTCATATTTCAGATACCTTAAATGTCAAACGTAATGTTGCCATCTCCACAAATATCTTCGGTCTAGCACTCAAAAACTTTAGCTTAACCATGTTTTTCCTACTCAGTGTGTCAGCAGCTACGCTGGCCTTTCCTGGATTGTAATTGATAGTACAATCACAGTCATTTAGGAATTCCATCCAATGCATCTGCCTTAAATTTAGCTCTCTCCGTGTGGGAAGATATTTCAGACTCTTATGGTCGGTATAAATCTCACACTTGACACCATATAAATAATGCCTCCAAATCTTTAGAGCATGTACAATTGCTGCCAACTCTAGATCATGGGAGAGATAATTATTCTCATGGGTCTTTAACTATCTCGAGGCATAAACAATCACTCTCATATGCTGCATTAGAACACATCCTAACCTTGATGTGATGCATCCGTATAAATTACATCTCCATAAAGTCTGGACAATAGAGTAAGTATCGGTGCAATAGTTAATTTCTCCTTCAAAATATAGACGCTCTTCTCACAATCGTCAGTCAATACAAACAATACTTATTTTCTCTTCAGTTGAGTCCTCAGAGTAGCAATAACAGAGTAATCCCGGATAAAGCGATGGTAGTAGCAATAACAGAGTAATCCCAAGAAACTCCAAACCTCCGTTGTTGTTCTTGGTCTCTCCCATTATAAAACTACTTCGACCTTTTACGGGTCTACATAGATACCCTCTCATGGGATGATGTGTCCCAAAAAAACCACTCTTTCCAGCCAAAACTCACAGTTAGAGAACTTGGCATATAATTTCTCCCTCCTCAAAATCTCCAGTACCAATGAAGATGTTGCTTATGTTCGATTCGAGAGGGTGAATACACAAGGATTTCATCATTACACACTACAACGAACTTATCCAAATAAGGCTAGAACTCTTTATTCATCAAACCCATGAATGTTGCAGGTGTATTAGTAAGTCTGAATGGCATCACTAAGAACTAATAATGCATGTATCAAGTTTGGAATGCAGTTTTCAAAATATCCATATCTCGGATCCTCATCTGATGATATCCCGATCCAACATCGATATTCAAAAATAGCGAGGCTTACTTAAGTTTATCAAATAAATCATTGATATGAGGTAACGAGTACCGATTCTTAATCGTCACCTTATTGTGCTGACAATAATCTGTGTACATTCTTAAGGTGCCATCGTTTGTTTTCACGAACAATACTAGTGCTCCCCAAGTTGATACATTGGGTCTAATAAATTCCTGATCAAATAGTTCTTGCAAATGTTCTTTCAGCTCTTTCATTTTTACCAGGACTATAAGATACATAGTTATCTAAATAAAGGCGATACCAGACATCAAATTTATAGTGAACTCTAGATCTCTACGTAGAGGAAATCCTGGTAATTCTTCAGAAAACACGGCATGAACTCTCTCACAACTGGGATATCTGTTATCTATGTCGATTCCCCCTCATCCACTGTGGTGATACTCGCTAAGAAGCCTATGCACCCTTGTCTAATCATTCTACAAGCTGGCATAACATAAATGATAGTTGCCACAACTAGACTACAGTCACTCACTATCTTGAAATCCTCGTCGTCTGACCTAAACCTGACTTCTTTACTACTGTAATCAAAATGGCTCCATGAGATTTCTGCCAATCCATCCCTAAAATAAAACTGAAGTCTTCCATCTCTAACATGTAAAGTACAATTGGTAGTTGCCTTCCTTCAATCTCAACACTCAATCCTCTGTATACTGTATCTATCATGATGACCTTCCTCGAGGGAAGTCTCACAATCAAAGGAATCATGTTGGACTCTGTTATACTGCCAAGACAAGAAATTAAAAAAGTGCAATAAATGAATTTGTAGATCCTGTATCAAAAAGAGCTCGAATGAGCATACCTAATACTCGAACTGTACTAATCAAAATTGCCACCATCATGTACCTCATGCTCTGCCATGGCTAAGATTCGTCCTCTATCAGCATCGGGTGCAGTATGTGTCTGAGATGTATATCCCATACCATTATATGCTCCACTCGAAGTCCCTCTGTCTCTGTCATGTGTGAAACCCGAGCCTCGCCCATGACTACCACTGGAATCTGTCACTCTACCATGTCCTGTTGTCAGTACTCCTCTTGCTGGTTGCTCAGCTCCTCGAGATCCATCACCAGCAGGGTAATCTCTGGCCAAATGTACAAACTGCTGACATTCGTAACATCTCTTCCCTTTGTTGCACTGTGTTCTGATATGACCCTCCTTAACCACAGTTATAGCATCGTCACGTGCTAGTTAGTAGAGATTCTACACTTGCTGTACTCTGATCAACAAATGATATTGTGCTTCTACTATGACCGTGCTCCGTCTGACCCCCACGATATTTTCCTTTATGAAGTGCACTCTGTGTGCCTCTGGGTGGTATTCCGCCGTGTCTCGGCTGTGAAGAATTTTGTCTGCTATTTGATCTACCTTGTCTCCCGTCAAAGAACTCATCTCACTCATCTTCCTACTCTCTTGGAAAGCTATTATATTCTTTCTCGATATTGATGTCACTCTCTGCAATCATAACTATGTCAACCAGTAATATATATGGCAGCTTCCCCAAAATCGAGGTCCTCGACCTAATCTCCAGTCTCAATCCACCATTGAACTTCTCACATTTGTCTTTCTTTCATCGAATTAACTTCGGGTAATACATAGATAGGGAAATCATATACCTCTCATACTATTGTCTCTGATGGTCCTTAAACCATATGCTCAAAATGACGACGTTGATCACTACGATAAACATAAGGGAAATATTTCTCATTTAAGGCTTCCTCGAATATATCCCAGGTGATATACTGAGATCTTCTAAGTCCATCAACTCTCCAGTAATCTAGTGCTCTCATTTTATTTATCAGTACTGTCTCAATGTGCTTTCACATTTTCCGTCTCACCTCTCATCATAAAAGCACAAACATAACATTTCTTGATCTGTCAGGTCTAACGCACTGAATATGTTCTCGATATCATTCTTACATCTCTCTGTAGCAACGGGATCGGTTGTATCATAAATTTGGGAGGCCTTACATTAAGAAACTGGTTCAGCTTACTTGTACTATCACTATTGCTCGAAAGTATATTAGCCGATGGCCCTCTGGAAACCATTTGTACGACGACTTCAATTAACCTCCCCAATATATCTTCTAGATGTGTGGCTATCGGGGGAACTGAAGGAAGAGCGACATTGGTCATATTAGGTACAATCAGAGGAATCGCATCATATGCAGCTGTAGGAATAGCAGTGAGACCAGATGTCGAAACAATAAGAGGTGAGTCTACAGCACTCGTCACCCTCAACAATCAGAGGAACACCAGATGAAACTACATCTGGTTCAGGATATATAGGTTAGGCATGGGGTTCCTCAATATCAATACCCGACACACTCGCGGATCGTTGAGCCCTCCCACTCCCACGTTAAGTACCAGTACCACAGTCACGTCCAGATAATTTCCTACAAACATAAAACTATTATTTAATACCCTCATCTAATGCAATGTGTCTACATAATCTATAACCTTCGCTCTAATACCAAAATTTACATGACCGCCTTACAAGAGCAGGCCCAACCTCATTTTACATGTCATGCAATATAACTAAATTTGTAAATAAAATAATGTACTTAAAAACTTCAATTTGTAATACAAACATACAGTTACACCCCAAAATTTATATTCACAATTTATACTATCATGCTATTAATCACTCAATATAAATTTCAAACATATATGTATAAATATATTTATGCTATATTATATGAACTCCTATATCAAACATGAACCAACAAATAATTATGTTAAGGGAATTACCGTGCATTGTACTTACCTCAATCCACGTAAAAAGTATATATTTCTCTATGCCCATTATCGGTCGGTGCGATAGCCCAGAGGGTTGCGCCAGCCACCCTTCTGTCTTATGGTGGCCAGAGTTAGCCCCAAAATACCGACATCAGCTATGTGAGAGAGAGAGATGATCGGGTGTGGGTTTTCTGATCCTAGCTCGTCGTTTTATTTCACTACTTGAGCTAGTCGTCAAATCGATGCCGTCATAGAGTACTACAAGATAGCAGTGATAGTTTTTCTTATCCGTACACGGCTCCACATAAAATGAGGAAGAAATAAATGGTAAATAGTTGCTCCAAATGAAAATTAGTTTCGATTGAAATTTTTTCGATTCCAGTGCGTTCATGGAATCGTTGGGAGTCTGTATATGCCCTCGAAATCTCGGTAAGACCTCCCGATAAAAATCCGCTAATTTCAAGTTTTACGTTAAATATTTGGATGTATCCATTAGCTTCGTAGGTAGCGTAATGGTATAAATTGAATTGTTTGAGTATAAGAATATTCAATATGTGTATATGGTAGAATTCTAGTGAAAATGGAATGAATTGGATCGCCGATAGATTATGCAAGTTTTCGGTAAAAGAAGGTTTCACATATATTGATGTTTTTGTTTTTAAATGTAATGTTAGATATGATTTATATATGATGATATGATAATGTTTAGATGATGCAGTGTAGGTTCGGAGGGTTTAGGACCCTTCCGTAATATTTACGGAAACATTTTTAGGAAGATTTTCCAAAAACGCGTAAATGAAGGATTTAAGTTAATTGGTTGCTTGAATTAGTTTGTAGTAATATTTTAAAATTAGTGAATTTGAAATCATTGAAATCGGACTTACTCTGGTTGTCCCGAATGATCCAGAATTTTATCATAGTTAAGTCAAGAATTCTATGAAGTCGAGATTTTGACGGCATATCGCTTTTTATTTTGACGAAGGTGATGAGGACTATGAGTGCTCTTGAAGCCAGGTAAGTAACTCATACGACGAGTACTTGATTTGTTGATTCGTATTTTAAATACATATAGTAATGATTATGTGTGTATTTATGTGTATGTATCTGTATTTGTTTGTGAGAGCGCGAATATACCCTGAAATTGAATAACATGAACACCAACTTTGTTGTTACCTAGAATGCTCGTAGAATAATGACGTTATTAACATAGCTCTCAGTACTAGACGAAATAAATAAAATAAAATCAGGATTTAAAACAAAAATAATTATTTAACTGTCTTTTATAATAATTAATTATGTAGGTGCTAACCTTGTTACCGCCTACATGGTCGGTTTATACGATTTTGTTACCACCTATATGGTCGGTTAGACTTTGGATAAATGACATTCACCGCCTATATGGTCGGTTTTAATATAATTAATTCAAGATATGATTAATTGATAAGGGAGTAATCTATATTTGAAGTATTAAAAGTGAAACCCATAGCTCCAACATTTTTTTTATTGTTGAAATTTTCTTTACTTTCTAATTTTCCATTATGTTATTTTGTTTAACTATGCATCTTGTAATTTTAGGTATGTTTTGTAACTAAATATATTATCTAGGGATGTGATGAATTCCAATATCATCGGTTTATAAAGTTGGTTATTTCATGTTTT
This sequence comes from Zanthoxylum bungeanum, assembly GCA_019454045.1. Classification (NCBI taxonomy): domain Eukaryota; kingdom Viridiplantae; phylum Streptophyta; class Magnoliopsida; order Sapindales; family Rutaceae; genus Zanthoxylum; species Zanthoxylum bungeanum. The sequence continues at coordinate 43,179 of SKCR01015590.1, forward strand.
GGGTAATATAAAGGTTTATTTATTGAGTTTTAAGCTTAATGCTTCTTGTTAACTTGCTATTACTAAGATTGATTTGGTAAACTTAAAATGAACTTGGAAAATGGATTTTAGGTTTAGCCTTAGACTCAATAGCTCACGATCTCACCTTATGGCAAGAGACTCTTAGGTAGATTTCCTTACAGGATAGGAATATACCTGCCGGGCGGGGGTAGCCATAATTGGAACTTAATCTTAATGAATTCAGATAACTTGGTTAACATAGGAATATAGTTAATTGGGTTACACTGGGTGTTTGCATCTGACCATCAGAAGAGGCGTTTGTATAATTTTGTGTTCCAGGTTAATAAACCAATATATTGCACACACGTAAGATAACAACTTCATCTTTAAAAGATATTGGAAGGATTCACAACCCTAGATAATTTTATTATATTGAATTTTCCTTTAATTTACATTCGCACTGTTTTATTTACTTGTTTTAGTTTAAAATCACCATCCAATCAACAAACCAATCTATTAGGTACTCGTAAATATTTAACTTCATAAATTTATAGCCTAGGTATTAAGTCCTCTTAGGATCGATACATTTTATACTACTTGAATGATACGTGCGCTTGCGTTACATGAGTGATTTCACTGATCAGGTCCCGAACCCTCAGAACCTACCCGGATTTATCCAAGAATGTTCGTAATATCATATATAACTCATAACTATCGTTAAAATCAAAACACGTCACTATACGCAAAAATTCACTTTTACCGGAAACTTGCATATTCTATCGGATCGACCAAACCCGTTTTGTTTTCACTC